>OX457040.1:622356-660353 GCA_949752735.1 Lumbricus terrestris | reverse complement strand
GGTGTGCTTTGCATGAGTGACGCATTTGGCACGCACGACCAATAGACCGCTTTCAAGTGAGATAGGGTTGCGGCGGCGGTGACTGAAACGGTGACTGAAACGGTGGCGGATGGTTCGCTGGTGGCGGAGCGGAAACTGGAGATAAGCAGCGAACAGATTGGGTGGACCATGGACTCCTATATTCAGACCTCCTTTGGTGGACGAAGGCGGTGGCAGTGGCAGTGGCAGTGGCAGTGGCGGTGGCAGTGCAGTGCAGTGGCAGGTTTTCTCTTTTCTGGAACCGCTGTCTCTCTGTTTGCGTCGCGATTGGACACCTTTTGCGATTGCCCTCAAATAATGTTCAGCTACTCTTTGATGGCGGAAGAAGGTCTTTGTGGTCTGCTGCGGGGCTGAGAATGATTGATGAGTGTGTGTGTGTGTGTGTGTGTGTGTGTGTGTGTGTGTGAATGTGTGTGCGTGTGTGTGTGAATGTATGTGTGTGAATGGTGTGTGAGTGTGAATGGTTGTGTGTGTGTGTGTGAATGTATGTTGTGTGTGTGTGTGAATGTATGTGTGTGTGTGAATGTGTTTGTGTGTGAATGTGTGAATGTGTGTGTGTGTGGATGTATGTGTGTGTGTGAATGGTGTGGTGTGTGTGTGTGTGTTGTGAATGTGTGTGTGTATGTGTGTGTGTATGTGTGTGAGTGTGTGTGTATGTGTGTGTGTGTGTGTGTGTGTGTGTGTGTGTGAATGGGTTGTGTGCTGGGGGAGGCAGGCTGCTCTGCTGCTTCTGGTTTCCTAGTTTAGCTGCGGGAAGTGCAGCGGGTGTTGTGTGTTGGGAGGGAACGTCGTATATAATGATTGAGTTATTATCTCAACAGTCGTCGACTTTGGTTGGAAACTCGAGAAGTTCTGGTTGCGATATCTTTGCACGTATTCGAAGTGTGTATAGGTATTATGTTTATGCATTATATAATTATATGGGTATTATATAATATATATTTGGTATATATAATATATACCATACATTTACGCTTTGTATACTTATTGTATGCACTTGGAACGACATACCACTCACCATACGTAATTTAACCAACAGTCGCTCTTTAAACTTAGATTCCAGTTTCATCTTATCTCGCCAAGATTGTCTTGTGCTCGTTAAATTAATTAAACTTTGTTAACTAGTTAAGAATTATTTTTGTCGTACACTTGTGTTTAGTCAAACTCTGCTGAAAAATATATTTCATTGTTACATGTGGCCAACTAACGGAAATTCCTTCAGATTGTAGTCCTATTCATCCCTTGTTGTTACATACTTGTTTTTTGATGTCATTACTGTTACCTGGGTTCACACAAATTATGTTTTTTATGTTTTTTATTTGTATGTATATTGTATAATAATTATGCATTTTATGCATCTATACATGTGCAGGATGTGCACCTGGTATATTTTGTCTTTATTTTATCTGACAAGAATAATTTGAGATGTGACTTGCCGCTATAGTTGTATAGCAATTGTGGAGTATTAAGTATGATATGTTTGCTTAAGAAACGAATGCTTAAAGTGTATGTATATTCTGTGTGAGAAGGATTTGCAGGTAAACGAAAAGGGATCTCTTCTCGTTTGAAATGCAAGTCAGACATTTGAAATAGGCCTACTAAATGTATTGTTAGTCGAGCATTTGAGACTCTCTCTATTCATCGTTGTCGTCGATGTCGGCTCAATGACTCGCTTTCTGTCGGCCTTTGACTCGCTCTGCTCAACTCGACTATTTATAGTTTTATTATAGTTGTATGTATGGTTCCGATTTTCGAGCAGTAAGTGAACAAACCTGGTTCTTGCACGCAACCATAAGCCAGTAAAATACGCTATCGAATGCAATAACGAGGTAAGTAAGGGTGCAATAACAATATTCAGCCACTAGATGGATACGTTTTGGGCCATTTTCCCGAATTAGCAGTATTCTAACCGGGCCTATCCCATTACATATATACACTTACTTTGAGTGATGACACAGATTTCGTAACTTTAATGTCTGCTTAATGTGGTAGCGTATCACAATTAAACGCCTTTTAAAATGTCATATTTATATTAAGCGTGTCGTTATTTTACTCCAAGCAGAAAATAAACAATCATACGAATAATGTAACACTCGCTGTGGTATGCATATTTTACAAACTGTATTCTTTTTATTAATTTTTTGCTGCAGTTGGCTAGAATTGTGACACTTCGCGTTTGCGATATAATAGGATTTCACTAAGTTTCACGAACTTCGTAACGACGGACACGATGATGTTGATCATGTATAAGACAAGTCACTGTGTTTCGTAAGAGTAGGGATGATGCAATATTATTTCTACTTTTTTGTTTAAGTGTTTCAATTTCTGAATGTTTCAGGTTGTCATTATTGACTTATGTTTTGTTTGGCCTGTTGCCGAAGGTTTTTGAGCTATTTGTGATTTAATGCCATTCATTTCTTCAGATGTATTTTCTGCGTTTTCTTTTACGGTTTTATATCTGTCCTCACCTTCTTGATTTTCAATGCCTTGGTTCTTTGTTTGTTTGTTTTTCTTTTCTCAGAATAAACTGATTTTTGATTTGATTTGATTGATTGATTGATTTGAATGATGATTTGTTTTCTCTCTAAAATCAGTGTTTCTTCCGTTGCCCTCTTCTTGCTCAGTTCTCTAATGTTTATCATTTCCATGCAATAACAAGGTTTGTTCACTTATCCGATTCTTACATGTATACAAAAAGTCTCCTGAACTACACGAAAGTTGCTCATAATTTCCGTGCAATAACAAGGTTTGTTCACTTATGTGATTCTTGCATCCAAACAAGTTCCAGAACTACAGGAAAGTTTCAGTGCAATAACCAGGTTTGTTATTCATTTGCGCATAAAATACTAATTAGTAACTGCAGGCCTTTAAGTATTTTTGTTTCTGATCAAATACGATTAGATGCACTTAAAACTTTTTAAATTTTCTCTTTATCTATTTCCTGGACGAAACGGCGAGATTCTGAAGAGCAAAAAACATTTAAACGCGATTTGCCGAAAACTACGAAATTGCACTTACCTGGTTATTGCACCAAAGGCTTCAATTGTTTATGTTCGAATTTACGCGCTTCACACAAACACGTTTTTATACGTATGACGAGAAATTAGACGGCTTTACGTAACCGTAGATATTGATCGAAATGAAGTGCGGCTCATGTCATGAGAAATGCCTTCCATAAAACCTTTTGTGAGGGTGGGGTGAGGGTTGGGTGGGGCGGGTGAGGGTTGGGTGGGGTGGGGTGAGGGTTGGGTGAGGGTTGGGTGGGGTGAGGGTTGGGTGGGGTGGGGGACTGTGAGTTTTGCGGTCCATACTTCGTCATTGCATCGATTGATCGAAATGCTTTAGACGATTTTTAAAGGACGAAGAAGAGGAAGAAGAAGAGGAAGAAGAGGAAGAAGAAGAGGCGCATTTCCGGCTGACTGGATAATCTTACGTATATGGGGGTGGGGTGGGAGGGGGCGGAGGAGGGTGTCGGGTGACGGAAGTAGAGCTGACTGGGGTGGGTGGTGGTGTGCTTTGCATGAGTGACGCATTTGGCACGCACGACCAACAGACCGCTTTCAAGTGAGATAGGGTTGCGGGGACGGTGACTGAAACGGTGACTGAAACGGTGGCGGATGGTTCGCTGGTGGCGGAGCGGAAACTGGAGATAAGCAGCGGACAGATTGGGTGGACCATGGACTCCTATATTCAGACCTCCTTGGGTGGATGAAGGCGGTGGCAGTGGCAGTGTATGGGGAGTGGTAGTGGCAGTGGCGGTGGCAGTGGCAGTGGCAGTGGCAGGGTTTTCTCTTTTCTGGAACCGCTGTCTCTCTGTGTTTGCGTCGCGATTGTACACCTTTCGCGATTGCCCTCAAATAATGTTCAGCTACTCTTTGATGGCGGAAGATCTTTGTGGTCTACTGCTGGGCTGAGAATGATTGATGAGTGTGTGTGAGTGTGTGTGTGTGTGTGTGTGTGTGTGTGTGTGTGTGTGTGTGTGTGTGTGTGTGTGTGTGTGTGTGTGTGTGTGTGTGTGTGTGTGTGTGTGTGTGTGTGTGTGTGTGTGTGTGTGTGTGTGTGTGTGTGCTGGGGAGGCAGGGTTGCTCTGCTGCTTCTGGTTTCCTATAGTTTAGCTGCGGGAAGTGCAGCGACTGTTGTGTGTTGGGAGGAGAACGTTGTATAATGATTGAGTTATCTCAAACAGTCGTCGACTGTGGTGGAAACTCGAGAAGTTCTGGTTGCGATATCTTGCACGTATTCGAAGTGTGTATAGGTATTATGTTTATACAATATAATATATACATGGCATATATTATATATACCATATATAATTATACGCCCTGTTTTTATTGTATGCAATGGTAAAGCGACTTATTTTCGCCTGTGCATGTTATGTATGCATGCATAGGAGTGTATGTATGTATGTATGTATGTATGTATGTATGTATGTATGTATGTATGTATGTATGTATGTATGTATGTATGTATGTATGTATGTATGTATGTATGTATGTATGTATGTACGTACGTACGTACGTACGTACGTACGTATGCATGCATGCATGCATGTATGTATGTATGTATGCATGTATGTATGACACTTGTGTGTGTTTAAAATGCGGTGGCCCTGCACTTGGAACGATATACCACTTACCTTACGTAATTTAAACAACATGTCGCTCTTCAAAATTAGACTCCAGTTTCATCTTATCTCGCCAAGATTGTCTTTTACTCGTTAAATTAATTAAATTTGTTAACTAGTTAAGAATTATTTTTGTCGCACACTTGTGTTTATACAAACTCTGCTAAAATATATTTCGTTGTTACAAGTGGTCAACTAGCGGAAATTCCTTCCAATTGTAGTCCTATTCTTCCCTTGTTGTTATATATATTCTGTTTTCTACTGTAAGGTTACTTGTTTTTTATGTCATAACTGTTACTTGGGTTCACAAAATTTATGGTTTCATGTTTTTAATGTGTATGTATAATATACATTTTATGCATCTATGCATGTGCAGGATGTGCACCTGGTATATTTTGTCTTTATTTTACCTGACAAGAATTTGAGATGTGACTTGCCGCTATTATAGTTGTATAGCAATTGTGGAGTATTAAGTCTGATATGTTTGCTTAAGAAACGATTGCTTAAAGTGTATGTATATTCTGTGTGAGAAGGGTTTGCAGGTAAACGCAAAGGATCTCTTCTCGTTTGAAATGCAAGTCAGACACTGGAAATACTAAATCTATTGTTAGTCGAGCATTTGAGTCGCTCTCTATTCATCGTCGTCGTCGTTGTCGGCCTTTGACTCGCTCTGCTCAACTCGACTATTTATAGTTTTAGTATAGTTGTATAGTTGTATAGTTGTGCAGCGTTTGACGGTTGAATCCTCTTTTGGGATGAATATTAATTGTCATCTAATCCGAATGAGATGAGAGTTGTTCGCGTTGAATGAGATTTTGATGGACAGCCAAAGCAAACGGAGGAATAATTCATTTAACAAATCAATCAGAGACTATTTCATCAATCACCTTTCCCCCTTTGATGGGTGGGTAGGGGGGGGGTGACCCTGCCTCCATGGTCGACCCATGAGGGTCACCCTTCAGGGTCGTCTGGATTACGAAGGGAAGAGGTGGGGATCTATGTCAACAAAATGATGGAGAAGGTAGTCCACTGATTCGATTTATATGGATGGTGGACGGGTGGGTTGGGGGATGGGGGGGGCGAGGGTGGAGATGTTGGATTGATGGGAGAGTGGGAGTGGGAGGGGATAGAGTGATGTCGACTACTGTTGCAGCTGTTGTCTCTTCTTCTTACAGTTTTGCGGCTGATGTGTTGACATTGGACACAATAAATTATTCGATAGAAATCACGGGCAAGTGCGTGTGCTGGTGTGTGTGTGTTTGTTTGTATGTGTGTGTGTGTATGTTTGTTTGTGTTTGTGTGTGCGTGTGATATATAATTTGAAAGCGAACACTAGACTGGGAACATTGTGAACTGATGTGTCTCCTGTCTAAATCTCGCAGTTTTAGACCACACTTAGGCCTACAGTGTCATTGCTATCAGCCACGTTTGTTCTGCAGAAGAATTTATTATTTAGCGGGTTATAATTATTATCGACAAAGAACAAATTTCATTGAAAATAACTATAGAGTCTACATGTAAACTGTACAGCCTCCATAGGTCTCTGATTATATTCTACCGGTTTTAAAATCGCCTTGAGACATTTAATGACCAACTGATCATCAATTTGACCTCAGGGTCAAAGTCAATAAAAGTCGAAACTTACGAATAAAACAGGAGAACAGGAAAGTGAAACATATCTGAGAATTAATTAAAGAACATTTTTTATAGAAACAGCGATGCATAAATAAAATGCCGTCGGATTGAATGTCTGTTGTTTTGCATATTGTAATAACTATAATTATGTGAACTGTAAACGTTTCTGGTACGAGTCCTATATAAGCAATGGAGGCAAGCAGGTGTGCTTTCACTTGAGGTAGAGGAAAGTGTGGGTGGTTCCGTCTTTTTGGGGTTCTTTTCAGAGACGAGGGTGCTGTCCGCCCGCATGAGGGAGGGGGTGGGATGGGGTGCAGATGCCCTCTGCGCTGGCAGTGGGAGCGGGGGTGGAGGGTGCGGGGGCTTTCATGTCGGACGAACAAGGACACAAGGACGGATCCTGATTCATCTCTTCACGGATCAAAGGTTTTACTTGGGAACTTGGACCGGACTTAATTAGAGGCTGTACTTCTTGATAGGAGGAAGTGGCTTAATTCAGGTTTACGAACGTCGCTTAGCTACACGGATAATAGATGGATGGATGGATGGACGAACGAACGGACGGATGGATGGATTAATGGATGGATGAACAAAGTCAAAGTGAGGATTTCTGAGAGGAAGTCCTATGAGGTGGAAGGCTTTGGAATGGATTTACTCAGCGCAATCATCCGCCTCTTCATGACATCGTATCTTCATGTTCTGCTGTTGTTGCTGCTTTTATGCAACGTTTATCCGTTTGATGCGGCATTTGCAATCGCTTCTGTTAGTTGTGAATGCGTTCTTACAATTAAAACGTTTTTACATCGATGAAAGAACTTCTCGGCTTCTTCCTGTTTTGACAAACCGCGTCTTCTAAAGAAAGAAATTAACGGAGGATTAGTAAGTAATTATATAATAGAGTCCGAAGAAGGTTATTGAGTCAATAATATTGAGATCATCATGCAGACAAGGGACATTGACAGAATGAACAGATGTAGGTAGGTTGGACTTGGATGAAGTCGGTATTTGTTAATCATGATTTACCGTGTTCATCTACAAATGCAGTCAATCACTCGCAGGGAATTAGGTGAACAGGTGAATAGAAACAGATATAGACGTCGGTGAAAGGCAGAGACAGATAGACATACATCCGAAATGACCAACAGTTAGACATGTAAACAGACAGAGACAGAGAGAGAAGGAGAGAGCGAAACTATCAACACCTGGACGCAGCAGCAGCAGAATGTACTCAACAGGTGAGTCAACATGGACGAAGAAAGCAGAGAGAAGAAAAGCAGAAGAGAGGAAGGCGAGAGGAATGCGGCAGATCATGTAAGACAAGAAAATAGGTAGAAGGGTAGAATGGTGGATCCATGAGAGAGAAGAAGAATGAGAGTGGAACAATAGGGGGGGGGGGGGGCAACCAGGAGAGGGAAACAATGCGAAGGGGAATGTTTGCAATGTACTTGTTGAGGCAGAAAGTTCGCTCGCTTGCATCAATTGGGATATTGTGTTGCGTATGATCGGATGGAAAGATAGATGCCTATTCTATTGTCTTAGATGGGTGTCTATACCATTGTTTTAGACAGATGCCTATTCTATTGTCTTAGATGGGTGTCTATACCATTGTTTTAGACAGATGCCTATTCTATTGTCTTAGATGGGTGTCTATACCATTGTTTTAGACAGATGCCTATTCTATTGTCTTAGATGGGTGTCTATACCATTGTTTTAGACAGATGCCTATTCTATTGTCTTAGATGGGTGTCTATACCATTGTTTTAGACAGATGCCTATTCTATTGTCTTAGATGGGTGTCTATACCATTGTTTTAGACAGATGCCTATTCTATTGTCTTAGATGGGTGTCTATACCATTGTTTTAGACAGATGCCTATTCTATTGTCTTAGATGGGTGTCTATACCATTGTTTTAGACAGATGCCTATTCTATTGTCTTAGATGGGTGTCTGTACCATTGTTTTAGACAGATGCCTACATCTTTGTCTTAGACAGATACCTATACTATTGTCTTTTATACGTGCCGATGCTATTGTCTTAGATAGGTGCCTAATATTGTTTTAGAGAAAATTGTTCTGGAATAGTAAAGATGCATGCCGACAACAATATCGCATTATCAGAAACAATATCGCATGATCAGAAACAATATCGCATTATCAGAAACAATATCGCATTATCAGAAACAATATCGCATTATCAGAAACAATATCGCATTGTCAGAAACAATATCGCATGATCAGAAACAATATCGCATTATCAGAAACAATATCGCATTACCAGAAACAATATCGCATTATCAGAAACAATATCGCATTGTCAGAAACAATATCGCATTATCAGAAACAATATCGCATTATCAGAAACAATATCGCATTATCAGAAACAATATCGCATTATCAGAGAATATAGTTTTTCTTATTGATAATGCTGTTCAACAAACTGAGAATGTCTTTAAGCCGAAAGATTACAAAGATTACAGAGATTACAAAGATTACAGAGATTACAAAGATTACAACTGCTGCTGCGTTGAGATGTCAGAGGTTTGTGGATTGGAATTTGTAGCCATCGACTAATGTAGGTGAACCATTCAGGTGTGTTTGAACTGAAGCATCGTAACTCAAAGAACAACCAGTAGAACGAGAGAGATCGACATAGAAAGAATGGGTAAAGGGAGGGACAGAGAGACACACACACAGAGTGTCAGACAGGCACAGAGAGACAAAGTGACAGACAGACAGACACAGGCAGAGAGCGAGACAGAGACAGCGAGAGATGTTGTTAGCAGAGTTGTTTTCTTTCAACCCCAGCTCTAGAATCCCTTGATAGCAACAGCATCGTCGTCGTCGTCGTCGTCGTCGTCGTCGTCGTCGTCGTCATTCTGATTTAATTATGTAGCTCCTGTTGTTGCCTTCATCCCTTGTCACCGTCATCGGCTGATTGATTGAATTATGTCGTCCTTCCGTCCTTCCTTCCATCCACCCATTCGTCCGTTCATTCGTCCGTCCGTCCTTTCGTCCGTCCGTCGGTGGAGGTGTTTGATAAACAGCTCTGAGGCATCTCTTCTCTTCACATGGGCATCTCTTTTCAGAGGCATCTCTTCTCTTCACATGGGCATCTCTTGTCAGAGGCATCTCTTCACTTACACTGCAGGGGCTCTTCGTCCAATTGTCGTCGTTTCGATGCTTTTAAATATAATGACGGCCACAATACGAACGCCATAGACGTAGAATGCCGGGAGGGGTCAGAGGGGCAGATGCCCCTAATTTCGAACGTTTCTGTTTTTAGGGCAAGTAAGCCCCGGGAAAATATCAAACAAGCTATACTTGAAGTTCAACAATCATTAGCACATCACATTACCTGCCAGCTCCAACTTTCCCGATTCGAGTTAATATAGCTACTAGCTCACAAACCGCCATGGATTCGACAGTAGAAATTGGCTGAAAAAGTTCTAAATTGACGGCAGCATTTTCAAATTGAAAAATGGCGAAAATCGCAGTAAATTCACGAATTGCTGAAATTTGCACGACGCCAATTATTCGGAATTTGTTTTTGTTTCGCGCAGAAGTAAACATTTTACCCCTCACCCACCACTGAAATTTCCTCTACGCCTTCTCCCATCTTCTCAGCGGGAGCGGGCAACGAGGGTGGAGGGTTCAACATAACGTTGAGTCTACAGGGAGGGATAGAAGGAGGAAGGAAGGGAGGGAGGGAGGGACACAGATAGACAGATAGACAGAAATACAGATAGACAGATAGATAGTCTAAGACAGATAGACAGATAGATAGAACCCTGAGGTCATCGGAGCGTAGGAATTACAATCATCTATAGAGTCTACTACGCAACTGTTTGATGTTCAGAGACGCAGTTCATGACGACAACAATGACACGCACGCATACACATGCTTACATACGAACAAACATTTGCACACACGGTACGTCGGTACGTCGGTACGTGTTATTGTTTGAAATTGTGCAGAGTGGAACGTGTTTGTGTCTGTGGCCAGAATCGATTAGGAATTCTGTAATTCAGATGAAAGAGACTGAAATAATATGAGACAAGGATAGACAGATGCAGACAGATGTAGACAGATGCAGACAGATGCAGACAGAAAGAGACAGAGAGAGACAAAGAGAGAGAGAGATAGAGCAAGAGACAGACAGACAGATAGAGACAGAAAGTCCAATGCCTTATAGTTTGTACATGGCTATAATTTTATAATAATAATTCTGCCGTCTCTGTCTATACATGTATAATAGTGGTTATAATCGGGTTGGAGTGTCAGCATTATTAAGGTCATGGGTTCAACTGACGGTCATGGATGACGGCAGAAGAAGAAGAAGATGTCTATGACAATGTGTGCATACCTTAGGATATAATTATATACCCGTGCTGTTAAAAGTGGTCGCAAACCGCATTGATGCGCGATTCTTGGGACGGCATCTGCAGACGTGTGGCTAGACATATAAGTCATAAAAGCCGAGGAGGAGGAGGAAGAAGTGGAGGGGAGGAGGAAGAAGAGGAGGAGGAAGAGGAGGAGAGGAGGAAGAGGAGGAAGAGGATAAAGTGGTGGAGGAGAGGAGGAGGTTGAAGGAATGAGACTTTGCTTATTCTCAGCCAATGTTCTTCTCTTATGAATAAGCTATAAACTTCAGAATGAAAGACCAATCGAATAATAAACCTACATAAACATCGCAGACATCAAAGAACCAAAGACAAACAGACAAACAGACAAACAGACGGATGGATGGACGGACGAGGGTCATCCTCATAATGGTCATTTCGCTGATCTTTTGGTGAGTGTGGTATTTCTGTAGCATTCCTATCGGCTTGTGGGGGAAATGGGTTAAACGTGAACTTGTGGGGCTAATTGGTCAGAGATGAACTGCTACATGTTATATTTAGCTTATATATAAACTACATGCATGATGCATGAGTTGATAGTTCAGAGTTTTCAGACAAGGACGGATCAGCAGAATGATGTCTGTATATATATATATATATATATATATATATATATATATATATAATATATATATATTGGTTTATGACTTTATGACGACCCATCTATACCCTCGTCAGCAATTATGATGGATGTTCGTCAATAGAAGAAAGGTGAAGAAGAAGAGGAAGAGAAAGAAGAGGAGGAGGAGGATAGGGAGAATCAGAAGAAGGAGGAGGAAAGAGAAGAAGGAGGAAGAGGAGAAAGATAAGGAGGAAGAAGAAGAACGAGGAGGAGGTGGTGGAGGAGGAGGAGAGGGAGAATGAGAAGAAAAGGATGAGGAAGAAGAAGGAGGAGGAGGAGGAGGAGATGAGGGAGAAAGAAGGAAGAAAAAGAAGAGGAGGAAGAAGAAGAAGATGATGATGAGGAGGAGGAGGAGGAGGAGGAGGAGGAGGAGGAGAAGGATGAGGAAGAAGAAGAAGACGAAGAAGACGAAGAGGCAGAACAGAGGTTGGAATGGTGATGGAAGAGATGTTTGAATGCAGACTCTGTTCTTCGGATCTGATGATGGTATACGTCTTTGAAAGTGAAGCAGGTCATATGGGGGAGCGTGGGGCAGTCGAAGGGGAAGAGGGGATGAATGCGCAATCCTTCTGACTTGTCGGAATGTAATAACACAGCGATCCTTCTCTTACAGTATTTGCCTCGTTGCTGCTGCTGCTGCTGCTGCGTCCTAATGATGCGGACCTTAGAACTGATGCTACTGACGACCGTCTGATTTGTAAAAGCATGTCTGTCTGTCCGTCTGTCGGATGTTTAATGGCGTATGGAAACTTGTGCTCTGCTGCAATCTTTCCGAATCACTGTTCCTGAGCGTCAAAGTAGGTCTGCATTGATGTTCAGACAAGAGCCTTGCATTCGATGACAGGCATTGGATAATGTGTAATTGTATATGCCGAGATCTAGAAAAACAAAGGTGCTATGCTTGGCCTGTTTTTATCATTAATAGTTTAACGTGTAATTGGTGTTTAAGTTGTTGTTTCGCAAAGTTTTTTTCCGTTTCAATTTGACTTAATAGCAGCGCTAACTTATTTGTCACAGTTTGAGTTTCTTATGCTTTTGCCAGGTATCATACACGATAAGCCTATAATTTGTCCTTTTAATGATAACAAGGTAAAATAATTGTTGCTGAGTTTTATGAAGATTCTTATGAAGCGTTTTATAATTCCAAAGATCAGAAGATTACCGAACGAATAGTCCAATATAAAGCGCGATAAAGATACCACGTGATTCCCCGATTTCCGTCGATTCCGCCACTTGATCCAAAGTCAATGAATATCTTGCAACGCTAGATTCTCCCATATATGTCTTTTCGTTTAACGTTTTCGCTACACGTCTTAATTTTTATCATTAGCTTTTACTGTTTCAGTTTCAGTTAGTTTCGCGAGTTTCAGTTTTCATTTAGTTAACGTTTTTTAGTTTTCATTTTAGTTAAAGTTAGCTATAAATTATCTTGGGTGATGCTTTTGTTTTGGTTAACGAGAACAACATTGTATTGTTGCATCGCTGACCGATTCAGTTCCATTTCTGCTTTTCCCCGTAAGGCATTGATAAGAGAGAGAGATAGGCCTTCTGCTGCCCATCGTGGAGTTGTGGATAAGGAGGATGAGGGAGGCTGGAAGGGACTCGTCTGGAGGGACGTGCTGCTGGTGGAGGAGGAGTTTGGCTCTGATGGTCTGATATGAGAGAAGAGATGTTATGATGAACTGGACAGCTAATCATTTCAGTCAAAATAATGATGATCCAGAATAACATGGATCCACGCTCCACTGCCTCCTCGGTCAGAGAGGAGGATGGGGGAGGTGGGGGATGGATGAGGGAGTGGGGGAAATAGGGGAAGTGAAGGGAAGAGGGATGTGAGGGAAGTGGAGAGGAAGTGGGGTGGGGTGGAGGGAAGGGAGTCAGTTCCAAGTATACGACGACGACGACCAGGTTCATTATTTGCAATTTTAATTTGCTTCAGTGATCTTCTGCAGTCAGTGCAAGTGTCTTTCTCTTTGTCTGTCTGTGTATCTCAACATGTATACCTGTGTGTTCGTCTATGTCTCTGTCTGTCTGTCTGTCGCTTTTTCTCTGTCTATATGTTTCTGTCTCTCTGTATGTCCGTCTCTCGGTCTTCTTGTCTGTCTATATTTCTGGCTCTCTCTGGCTGTCTGTCTGTGTCCGTGTCTCTCTGCCTGTCTCTCATCTATAGATCAATTTTTTCGTCTGTGCCTCCGTCTGTTTCTCTGTCTCTCTGCCTGTCTCTCATCTATAGATCAATTTTTTCGTCTGTGCCTCCGTCTGTTTCTCTGTCTCTCTGCCTGTCTCTCATCTATAGATCAATTTTTTCGTCTGTGCCTCCGTCTGTTTCTCTGTCTCTCTGCCTGTCTTGCTCTCTGTCTCTCTGTTTGTCCCTTTGTCTGTCTCTCTGTCTGTCTCTCTCATTTTCTCTCTTTCGTAGCTTTATTTTTCCTCTTTAGATCCGACTTCCCCCTCATGACGAACAACTAATGAATAACGGCCGCACATATTCCGCCTGAAGGATTGGATTGGGGAGTTGGTGGATAAGTGGAAGCGGGGGAAATGGGGCACGTGTTTAGCCTACAGATGTCTACATTATTAAACCAAGTCAGTCAATTGTCCTTGGTTGGCTGCCTCCTCCCTCCATCATTCCACACCATCATCATCTGTTCCGTGTTGCGCACTCACCCTCTTTCCACTTGCCCCCCCCCCCACTCCAAACCCTGGAAGACAATGTCAAATTCTCCTCGATCGTCTGAGTTTCCTCCCAAACCTAAGCACCATCCACCGGAAAAGCTTTCCCTCCATTTCGTCTCCCATATGATACTCAATTCTCATGAACAACCCCGATGACTTGACGCAGCGATCGTGTATTGAACGTTGCGCTTTAGCGTTGTTGATATTCTTACTACGGGTCGTCGGTAATTGAAAAAATGAAGATAAATCCAGGTGTTAATTGAGTGGTGATATAGCCTACCTTTAATTGAAAAAACGAAGATAATTCCTGGTATTGATAGAGTGGTGACATACATTTACGTTAACACCATTCATCAAATGCTTTGTTGTTTACAGCTGGATTCCGGTTATGTTGCTGCTGCTGCTGCTGCTGCCGCTGTTCTTGTGTGTGTGTGTGTGTGTGTGTGTGTGTGTGTGTGTGTGTGTGTGTGTGTGTGTGTGTGTGTGTGTGTGTGTGTGTGTGTGTGTGTGTGTGTGTGTGTGTGTGTGTGTGTGTGTGTGTGTGTGTGTGTGTGTGATAGTGGCGGGTGGTGGTGGTGGTGGTGGTGCAATTCAAATCATAGAACGCAGTTCTTTAGAGACAGCTGCTGTACGGTTGTCGTTCGATATCTTTCGTCTTCATTATGTCATATAAGTAAGTAAAAAGTAAGTAAGTAAGAATATTCTTTATTATACCACCAGCAAACGCACAGTAGTTTACAGAGGAAATAAATAATAGAAGAAAAAAACATTTATGCAAAGTTATATAACATTCGCATAATAAAACTGTTGAAATACGCAAGGCCGTAGCCAGGATTTGATTTCGGGGGGTGTTTCACTCACCAATTTCCTTTCCTAAAAAACTCATGATCTTTTTTTAGTCATCCCGCATATTTCGGGGGGTGTTTTCATGGTTTTATTTCATGGTTTTACATCATGTGCTCGTAAATGCATTATATTATTTTTCACATTTTCCATTTCGGGGGGTGTTCAAACACCCAAAACACCCCCCTAGCTACGGCCTTGGAAATACGATTAGCGTCTCCCTCCTCCCTTCTCCACGCTTGGGACTGGCACTGGCAAAAATACGAGTTTAACAGATAGCAGCAAAGATGCAGTCTTCTTATGGGAGAGTTTGGATGTCGACATGAATAATAAGTAATGAATATGAAGCACGTGCGCATGCACGAATAATGAATATTGATTAAGCAGGTGTGCATGCACGAATAATGAATATTGATGAAGCACGTGTGCATGCATGAATAATGAATACTAATGAAGCAGGTGTGAGGCATGAGCAACTTTCCTATCGTTCATTTTTCTCTCTTGCTGTCAGCTGATGATGATGATGATGATGATGATGATGATGATGATGATGATGATGATGATGATGATGATGATGATGATGATGATGATGATGATGATGATGATGATGACTCGGATGTTTGCTATTTCCTGTCTGTCCGCAATGGAAAAAATGCAGTCAGTGTGTTGCCAAGTGAAGGGATCTATTAATGGAACCGGCGTTGGTTGCAGCTGAATAAATTATATGCATGGTTATCGTATAATATTTGCAACTTTTCGATTTGCATAAATGCTCAATCTAACGTAGCCTATCTGACTACGTCTCACTTTTGCAGAGATTTTTCTCGGCTGTTTGCATTAATGTCTGGTGATTCTGATGAAAGCAGATTGGACAACGAGTGTCTGGCTGTAGACCACACTCATGTTCTGAGCAGCCAAACAACCAGTTCTGATGATTGTGACGGTGATTATGGTGGAGACTGAAGACAATATGAATCGGCAACGAAGCAGCGTCATGGTGCCTATCGAAGACAGTGCATGCAACTTGTGTCATGCTGAAAATATTTACAGATTTCCTTAACCAAGACGGATAGGAAGAGTGCATGTGTGCTTTTGACTGAAGTATCCCGGCCTCAGTAAGCACTGAAGCACTGTCACTAATAATTGTAATTCTAATTGCAAAATTCATAAAGCGTCACTTTAAAAGAGACTTAGTATAGAGTAATTCAGATGTGATGGCAGATGCTCTATATAGCAATATCTTACTGTTTACAACATAAATTGGCCTCATTAGTATTACATCATTGATTAGAAAGTGGGTTTAAGGAGGACTGTGTAATGAAAGGCCAAAAGGTCTATGATACAAGAAAGGTCTATGATACAAGAAAGGTCTATGATACAAGAAAGGTCTATGATACAAGAAAGGTCTATGATACAAGAAAGGTCTATGATACAAGAAAGGTCTATGATACAAGAAAGGTCTATGATACAAGAAAGGTCTATGATACAAGAAAGGTCTATGATACAAGAAAGGTCTATGATACAAGAAAGGTCTATGATACAAGAAAGGTCTATGATACAAGAAAGGTCTATGATACAAGAAAGGTCTATGTATCAAAGGTCTATGATACAAGGCAGCTTGTTCCAGACAGACAGACAGACAGACATAAGCTGACAAAATATTTCCTCAGCTGCGTCTACTGTATCTACTCCCATAGAATGATAGGAAAAGGTTTTTTTAGCGTGCATTTATACACAAAATGCGCAGCACTAAATGGATTTGTGGGAATGTTGTAAAAGCAATTTTGTGCAGTTAAAAATAGCAGAAAATTTCTTGTCATCCGATTTGTTGTAACTTGCATGGAGGATGAGAAGGGGGAAAATGGGTTTGTGGTGCAGTTTTAAAAATCCCTTAAAAGATAGATGCCCTGCATGCAATTATACTATCTGGTGATGACTTCTCTACTTTGAGTAGTTGTGCATGCGTTGGCACCAGACAATACCTTTGAGAGTCTGGAAAAACTTTTCTATTGCGAGCGAGGCATTTTACGTAAATTACGTAATGTTTTTATCTCTTTTCTTGCCATTCATCAGACGCAGTTACTAAACATCGACTGATCTCTTCTCATCTGATTCATTTGCTTTATCTAAGGCGATGCTTTTCTTTCGACGGCAGAAGAGGAAACAGATTACCTTCTAGATTCTAATTAAGATTCCGCTGGTCGATTTGATCAACGAGGGAAGGAGGGTCTTAGAGGGGGAGGAGGGTCTTAGAGAGGGAGGAGGAAGGGGCTTTGTCTGTGTCAGAGGAACTCAGGAAGACGAGTGGGGCTGTTGTTGGTCACTTCTCTACTGCTTCCCAAGGGAATCAGAGATCTCTTCTCTTTTTCTCCCGCAGCAGCGTTCGCATTTCCGTCTCATCTCTGGCGCCTTTACTTGATTAAGACGGACTACACCGTTGCACATGGGATTCTTCAGATTTCCATAACAGCCGCTGCATCGTTACCAGGTCTGTCTGCACAGACTGGATACGTTTGCATCTGTCTGACTATTTGTCTATCTCCTCAAGTCTGTATGTCTACGTGTCCATATCTGTTTGTACGTGTCGGTCTGTCTATGTCTGTTGATTTTCAAATGCAAGTATATTCCTAAAGGAATCTTCTTTCCTTTTTTATGTTGCTGAATATTTTTTGTTTCCTTCATCATAAGTATAAAGCTATTTATTTATTATATTTCAATTTATTAAATCAAGTGAATTTATTTCGGTCGGGAGAATCAGTTATTAATTAATTGGGATAAAAAAAGTATCTAATTAAAATTAAACATGGTATGTATATAGCGCCTTTATTCGAGGCAAATACCTTTGAACTTTTCATTCACTGTATGATAGGGACGGCGACATAAAAGAGCAATTCAACTTGGAAGTATAGACAATGGTCGGTGATGACAATTGCGTATGTCATGCATAGTTTAACCTCCTGTGATAGAAGTTGAAACGTTTGTAGATGATTGTTGACAACCGCCGACGCTAGAGGGACAGATCTCTCAGACGCAGAACGACACTAGTCTTCTTGCATAATAATAATACATCTAATAATAATAATGGCAACGGCTGCGGGTTTTCAGCGACTGTCAGCCTCGTCTTCATGAGTGTTTGTGTGTGTGTGTGTGTGTGTGTGTGTGTGTGTGTGTGTGTGTGTGTGAGTTTGTGTGAGTGAGAGAGAGAGAGAGAGACAGAGACAGAGAGACAGAGACAGAGACAGAGACAGAGACAGAGACAGAGAGAATCAGAGGCAGAGAGACAGAGACAGAGACAGAGACAGACAGACAGAGACAGAGACAGAGAGAATCAGAGGCAGAGAGAGAGACAGACAGACAGACAGACAGAGACAGAGACAGAGACAGAGGAATTATTAATTATGACACGTTGGTCTGAAGGCTATTTGCTTAGAAGAAGACTCGCTCTGACGATGAACTGTAATTGGTGTTTATTTTTAAAGAATTCATCTGCCGATCGTAATTGCTCTCTTTTGTATACCGGCTACTTTCCGGAGGGTGTGGGACTGTGTGTGTGTGTGCGTGTGTGTGTGTGTGTGTGTGTGTGTGTGTGTGTGGGACTGTGTGTGTGTGTGTGCGTGTGTGTGTTTGACTGTTTGCGTATGTGATCGTTTTTGAGAGGTGTATACGGGATGGAGGGATTGTTTGTGTTATATTTTGTGGTCGTCTGATTTCTGTTGAATCGGTTGAGCTTAGAAATGTCGGTTGTAATTAAAGATCTAAAAGAACCGAAGGTGGAAAGAGGGAGAATGATGATGGAAAGGAATTTGAATGAATGGGAAGAGGAGGAGGAGGTGGTGGTAGAGGTGGAGGAAGAGGTGGAGGAGGAGAAGAAGGAGAAGGGAGAATGGAAGGAAGAGTCTTGGAAAGGGATGATGACGTGGTGGATGGATAAAAGGCAGAGAAGAGGGAGGAACAAAAGGAAACCGCAATGCATGGTGGAACTTGAAAGTAGTGTGGGGTGAATGCAATAACAGAAGCAGGTCAATTATAAGCAGTAATTCACCCAGACACAGGCACAAAGGCAAACACAGATACATGCAGACACACACACACGCACACAATGCTAAGCAGACACCTATGGGCAGACATTAAGACAGGCAAAGCCACGTACAAGTGGACGGACTGACAGATGTTTGTTAAGAGGTAGAGCATTATACGCAGTGGCAGCTGTTCTATCTATCAGCCAGCATTGAAATGTCTGAGCTTGGTGGTGAAATATATTATGTGGTCTCGGCTGGCTGTATCAGCCTGGAAAAGACCGGGAAAGATAGGAAACGACTTCCAAGTCTACACTTCTGAGCAGTCGACTGATTCATTCAGATGTTGTTTAAAAAAGATATCTGATTCAGACGAGAAAGAAAGAAAAAAATCAAGACCTGCAGAATAGTACGTTTTGTACGTTTTCTATCTTTAGAAAAATCGTTATTGGGTCAGTGAAGTGGAGGGAGGGGCATGGAAAAGGAATCTGTCTTGGTTGTAAGTAAACAACTTTCCTTCGGATTAATGGATTGATCATGGATCATCTGGAGGAGAAATAAAGTTCATAGATATAAACGCATTCAGTGTAATTGTTGCTCTGAATGGATTTCTCCAACAAATTATGTTTTTAAAGATTGGTTTCACTCGATTCATCCATTACAATGGCGCAGCAGAAGTGATTAGATTATAGATTAATTGGGATTTGATTTGACTGAAGTTGCTCTAGAGGATTATGTATACACTTTTCGATGTCTATATTAATTTGTCTTATTTATGGGAAACAAGGAAGATATACGCGGAATAAGATGGATAGACCGTATACGCTGACGGAACATTCTGTTTATGTATGCCTCTGTCTGTGGTTGAAGGTGTTATTAGTAGGAGGATGGTGTTATTAGTAGGATGATGGTGTTATTAGGTAGGATGATGGTGTTATTAGTAGGACGATGGTGTTATTAGGTAGGATGATGGTGTTATTAGCAGGATGGTGGTGCTATTAGCCGAGAATAAGCTATAGATGCTGACAATGTATGAGCGATGGTTGGAGAGGAGAAGGTGGTAAGTCTGTCTGAGGAGGAGGAGGAGGAGGAGGAGTTATGACTGGTCGGTTGTCATAGCAACATATCAGTTGTTCGTCTTATCTCGATCGCCATTTTCCATGCATGCAGGTGTCTTCCATCTGGTCTTTCTCTCTGTCATCATTCGCAGGTTCTAAGAGTCTGTCCAGTAAAAGACCAGACACTGCAGCGGACCATCCAACCGTCTTCTCAATCACAACAACTGAACTGGACTCCATGTACCTTGCCAGCTATCAGGGCTGTTTTAAAGGAATTTTTAGAACTGCACAACTCCTTTTCCTTCCCATCTTCCATGGCAAATTACTTACAATCGTACCTTTCTTGCTAATTTTAACTGTACAGAAGTGCTTATACAACGGCACAAATCCATTTAGAACTGCACATTTCGTGTACAACTGCACGTTAAAAAACCCTGCCAGCTGTATATAGCAGGTCCTCAATATAAGACTTAAAATAAAATTCTAGAACCCACTTTAGTGCCTCTTCCTATGACGTTCAAGCACATGATGACAGAGTATATATCAATCAAGAGCGCCGCTTAAATGAAATGCGGTCATTGGCACTTTACATAATTATATTTAGAGCTGGATCCGTCGGATACACAATACACCAGGAACGTGCTACCATCTTAAACACTACAGAAGAGATTCTGGAGTAATTCTAAAGCAATGATGGAACAATTGAACTATAATCTGTCGATTTCCAACCAATAAGCCACAGAACAATGAGCCGCTGCTGCTTATAGTCGTCAATTGACATTGAGCATGTTCTTTCCAGCGCATCAACCACGATTGCACATCATCTCCACTGGATGTCTTTCCATGCTTCTGCTGCTGCTGTTGCAATTAGACCCAACGACTTAAATGCATAGAATTACTCAACGTAGCTTAATACGAGTATCAGCATGGCACATAGTTACTATACGGTCGACGTCTGACCAGCTGAGCATTTGCTCGGTGTGTGCTCTGTGCAAACAAGGAATGCTCAGCGAATGCAGCTTATAAGCCACTCCGTGTTCGCTCTCTGAACTTGGCAGACACTTCGGACTTACGGCGGAACCAGACACTTTCACTCACTCCACTAGCACTATGCTTGTCACGATCTTATTCGCCTAAAGGAGACTTCAGCAGTGCAGAAAATAATGGCGTCTCTTGGTACGTGTGTAGACTGAAGGACGGACTGACGGACGGAAGGACGGTTGGACGGAAGGACAGAAGGACGGACGAGCGGAAGGAAGGACGGACGGATGGACGGACGGACGGAAGGAAGGACGGAAGGACGGACGGACGGAAGGAAGGACGGAAGGACGGACGGACGGAAGGACGGACGGAAGGAAGGACGGAAGGACGGACGGACGGAAGGACGGACGGACGGAAGGAAGGACGGACGGACGGAAGGAAGGACGGAAGGACGGACGAGCGGAAGGAAGGACGGACGGAAGGACGGACGGACGGACGGACGGAAGGACGGACGAGCGGAAGGAAGGACGGACGGAAGGACGGACGGACGGACGGACGGACGGACGGAAGGACGGACGGAAGGAAGGACGGAAGGAAGGACGGAAGGACGGACGGACGGAAGGACGGACGGAAGGACGGACGGACGGAAGGACGGACGGAAGGACGGACGGAAGGAAGGACGGACGGACGGAAGGACGGACGGAAGGACGGACGGACGGACGGACGGAAGGAAGGACGGAAGGACGGACGAGCGGAAGGAAGGACGGACGGAAGGACGGACGGACGGAAGGACGGACGGAAGGAAGGACGGACGGAAGGACGGACGGACGGACGGAAGGACGGACGGACGGACGGACGGACGGAAGGAAGGACGGACGGACGGAAGGACGGACGGAAGGACGGACGGACGGACGGACGGACGGACGGAAGGAAGGACGGAAGGACGGACGAGCGGAAGGAAGGACGGACGGAAGGACGGACGGACGGAAGGACGGACGGAAGGAAGGACGGACGGACGGACGGACGGAAGGACGGACGGACGGACGGACGGAAGGAAGGACGGAAGGACGGACGGACGGAAGGACGGACGGAAGGACGGACGGACGGACGGACGGACGGACGGAAGGAAGGACGGAAGGACGGACGAGCGGAAGGAAGGACGGACGGAAGGACGGACGGACGGACGGACGGAAGGAAGGACGGAAGGACGGACGGAAGGACGGACGGACGGACGGACGGAAGGAAGGACGGAAGGACGGACGGAAGGACGGACGGAAGGACGGACGGAAGGAAGGACGGAAGGACGGACGGAAGGACGGACGGACGGACGGACGGACGGACGGACGGACGGACGGAAGGAAGGACGGAAGGACGGACGGACGGACGGAAGGAAGGACGGAAGGACGGACGAGCGGAAGGAAGGACGGACGGAAGGACGGACGGACGGACGGACGGACGGAATGACCGACGGACGGTCGGACGGACGGTAGGACTGACGGACGGACGGACGAAGTGTCTTGTTTCCTTGCGATGTCGTTCAATAAAACACAGTAATGTGAGAAATGTCGTCCGTGATTGGATCGGAGTTGATGATGCGGTCGTTCGATCGGTCGATTCGAACAACAGATTGTGTTATTGCCTTGTGACACATCGTCGTCGTCGTCGTCAACGGCGCTAAAAGCATCAAGTACCTGCGACCGATCGACCGACCATTGACGGACGGACGGACGGACGGAAGGACGGACGGACGGAAGGACGGACGGAAGGACGGACAGACGGAAGGACGGACGGACGGAAGGACGGACGGACGGACGGAAGGACGGACGGAAGGACGGACGGACGGAAGGACGGACGGAGTGATTTCCAGTTCTCCAATATTATATATTGGAGGAAGAGAAGGAGGAGGTGGAGGAGGAGGACGAGGAGGAGGAGGAAGAGAAGGAGGAGGAGGTGGTGGTTGAGGAGGAGGAGAGGAGGAGAGGAGGAATGAGTCGATTGAATGAAGCGACGACAATTAGCGGAAGTCGTTGGTGTAGGGGGGATGGCGATGGTAGAGCAGGTGGAGCGTTCGTGCGCTGCAGGGGTCGAGGTAGGTGGGAGTGGGGAGGGTGCCTTTGAGAGGACCTGAAAGCCAGGGTGCCGCAATTATAACCTGTTCATTAGGTTTTCTAGAGTGAGAGATGGCGTGCACGAGAGATAGGGGGGGGGGGAGAGAGGGGGAGAGAGAGAGGGAGAAGGAGATGGAGAGAGAGGGGGGATGGCATGTGCCAATGGCTCCTACATAATATCCATCGGTCCTTGCATGTATCTACTACAATGCTACATGCACTGCTGCTGCTGCTCGATGCTGTCATCACAGTGCTGCTGCTGCTTTGCCGGTGACTGAGGCACTGGTGATTCTTTGTGTCATTGTCTCGGTGCACCCTGCTGGGGCCACGTGACCTGCTGGGGGGGGCCACGTGACCTGCTGGGGGCCACGTGACCTGCGGACGGGCAAAGGCCGTGCAGTGCAGCACACGTATACGCTACACCGATTGATGCTATTGCCACTGCTTTTACGAAGGATGTTAGGTGTGCTGTGATGCATGGGATTGAGGAGGATGATGATGATGATGATGATGATGATGAGGATGATGATGATGATGATGATGAGGAGGAGGAGGATGATGATGATGATGATGATGATGATGATGATGATGATGATGATGATGATGATGATGATGATGATGATGATGATGATGATGATGATGATGATGATGATGTGGATGTAGGTGGAAAAGACTGATGAGTACTATTGTCACAAGTCGCATTATTCTGTTCCTATGTCTGTCTGCGTGTCTGTCTGTTTGTCTGTCTGTGGCAAGTCATTTGACTTCTTTGCAGCTATACTCTATATACGAGAGTGCATGAACTCTATAATTCAATTGAGCGACAAAATCCGAAGAAAAATTCAAAACAAGTCGCAGCTAAGGCACTGGTGTGTGCACACGATAAGCGCAACGCACCTTGCCTTTTTTCTCGGGGTTGAACGCACTGGGAGCGCTTCTGAAAGGCTCTTGCTTCGAGAAGCGCTTTATAAATGGTCAGATATACAATACAATACAATACAATGCAATGCAATACAATACAATACAACATAACACATCACAACACAGCACAATACAATACAATACAATATACACTGTGGCATCGGATGAGTCTGTTGGATTTATCTGCGATTCTTACAACAGCTTTACTACATGCAGAATCTTCGGCGTCTCTTTAGGTACATGTCGTCCCTCCAGTGGCCAACGCTCCTGCTCCTGCTCCTCCTCCTGCTCCTGCTAGTCATGGGAGTGGGGGTGGGGTGCGGTGGTGATGTCGTGAGTTGAAATCCTCTTTATCAGTAGACAACGACGACGACTGCGACGTTGTTGTTGATGCAACGATGATATCATCACGATCATCTTTAAGGCAGCAGCAACTATGTCGTCGTCTTCGTCTACGCAACAGTATATGCAAGAGATATTTAGATGAATATCCAAGAGACAGAGATGAATGATATACCGAGATGATACTATCGGTGCTTTGTCCTGTGTCCATCCATGGCATGCAGCCTCCTCCTTATCAGTGCCTCCCGTGTCTGTGAAGAGAAGGAGTAGAGGAAAAGAAGAGAAGGAGGATAGGGAGGAGGAGGAGAAGGAAAAGGAGGAGGAGGAGGGAAAGGTGGAGGAGGAAGACCTGGAGGGGCGACTCTTCTTCCTATCAGTCGGGTCATCATTTCCCAACGCAGCCAATAAATCTGACCCGAATTCTCATTCGCTGACCGCCCCTCAACTTCATTACAGACCTGGAAACTGAGACGTACGTGTGTATGGTAGACCAACCCGTCGTCTAATAAAATCCCACTTCTATTATAACATGCATCATCACGATATGCATGAACTGCGATGACGACCCACAGCCGACCATTGCACATTTGCACCATTGCACCATTGCACCATTGCACCATTGCCATCGCTTCGCACTGTTATTGCTAATATTTATTAGAAATATTTGGACGTTGAGTCGTAGATAAATTATTTTGTTGGTATTGTGTTACGCTGAATCATATCATCGAGAAACTGCACTCACGAGAGTATAGGGACGATCGATTGTATTTTGGATTGGCAGTTCGTGTTGTGATGTAGCGGTGTTTGGAAATGCGAGGCACTGCAGTGAGTTGATCTGTTGGACTCCAGCGGTGTATAGTTAAGTGGATGGAGTCTTTGGTGTCTTCGTATAGTCATATAAATCATGAGGATCATGTAGTGAGAGGTCCTAGAGTGCTACTACGATGGCTAAATCCAAATTGAAAGAACGGAGTATAACGAAGATGAAAGACTGTGAGGTCTGTTTAGCGGGAGGCAACAGGTTGTCGCTGTTTACATCAAAGCATCGTTTCGTTCTTGCGAAACATGGTACGAACTGTTACTCGCCACGCTTGCTGACGATGCTTTTTTGAAGCATCTGGTATCCTCAATTATAGTTAACGAGTTTTGCCGACATTGTTTGAATTGATATACGGTCTCTTTCAGTCTGTGCTCATAAAATAGAGCAGAGGAGCATGTCGAATTTGGTAGTGTAGTTTGAGGTTGTAAGGGGGAAGGTGGGTGTGTGCGTTTAGAGTCAGTGTCTTTTGTAAGCAGGTCTCTACGTATACAGAGAGAGACTGGTGATTGTGGTGATTTTGGTGATTCTGGTGATTGTGTTGATTGTGGGGATTGTGGTGATTCTGGTGATTGTGGTGATAGTGATGATTGTGGTGATTGTGGGGATTGTGGTGATTGTGGTGATTGTGGTGATTGTGGTGATTGTGGTGATTGTGGTGAGGTGATTGTGGGGTGTCGTTCGAAGATGAAGATTGAAACCTTGAAACCCAGCAATGCATATTGGCTGCAGATTGGCCCACTTGTGTATCGAGTCAAGAGTGGGCCTAACGCGTACTGGGCCAGAGTGGCCACATACATATTGGTCCCTGAATGGCCCACATTGTGCTTTATACTAACTTATGCAGCTCGAGTGTGTAAAATCATAATCAGGTCAGGCCAACTGAAAAAGAATCAGCTCATTACGAGAGAAAGACAACCTTTGATGGATTGTCAGTTTCATTAAACAGATCACAGTTTTCTATAGTCTTACAATTATGAAACAATTCTATAATTCATGACAGGTAAGGTGTATATATACGGTGGTTAATTAGGTTGAAAGTCTTTGGAGATGCCAATCTTATATTCACTTTAATTGGAAATTGTTTATTTGCTATAATATGAAAGAACGGGTTGCATGGTATTCAAGTCTAAAGAGTAGAGTTGAGTATCCTCGAGAATTACGCATTGACTTCCAACAATTGTTTTCTGAAACATTATTATTCCTCGATGCTGAATTGTCTTTTGTCGGTATGTCTTTGAACATTCATGTATTGATGAGTGGCCTACCACCTCTCCTCCTCTTCTTCATCTTCCTGTTCTTCCTCCTCTTCCTCTGCCTGCTCCTTCTACTCCTCCTCCTCCTCCTCCTCATCCTCCTAGAGTAGAGTTGAGTAACCTCGAGAATTACACCTTGACCTTCAACATTATTGTTTTCTAACGCGTTGTTGAATGATTATGAATTGTCTTTTGTCGGCATATCTTTGAGAGGTTGATGTATTGATGAGTGGTCTACCGCCTCTCCTCCTCTTCTTCCTCCTCTTCCTCCTACTTCGCCTTCTCCTCCTGTTCCTCCTCTTCCTCCTACTTCGCCTTCTCCTCTTTCTATAGATTTGACGGAGACCCTGCAGTAGTGTGCAGGAGAGGAAGGGAGGCAGCAGAATGAATGAGTCGTTGCTGACATCGAGAAGTGGAGAAACAGAGAAACCATCGTCAGAGTTGGTCGATTTAATCTGCAGAAGACAGCAATGAAGAAGAGAAACTATTATTATTGAGACGCATTGAACACGCTTTGACACTTTTATTACACCTCTGATTCACCTTCTATCCCATAAGTATGAACGGAAACTCCCCGCTTTCCCCCTCCATGCGCCGCCAATGATGAGTAATAAAAAAATCAATTTAGAGATTGAGACATAAAGGCATTGGATAAATAGTTGAATAGGAATGAAATGCATGAGTGCGGCAACAGTCCATTGTATATATGTTGTATACTGTATGTTGTATATGTTGTATATTATACAAATTAAGGCTGCTGTTCATGGGATATAATTGTGAGCACAGAAGTTGGAGTTAGCATGGGAGGATTTTAACCCCTGCAGAGGATGAGTTGCTGTCTTGTAACGGAAGACCATCTTATGAAACCAGTTCTGGACTTAAGGACTTAAGTGATTAAAAGGTTTATAATTATTGTGGATTACCATCTGATGCTTAGATGCTTGTAGTTGCCTTTGCAGTGTGTTACATTGTTACATTTAACATCACCTCTCCAGCCAATCCACCTATCACTCTGGCAGTCTTTCTAACCGTCACTCTATCTGTCATTCTGTCTGTCAGTCTATCTGTCATTCTGTCATTCAGAATGTCAGTCTGTCATTCAGAATGTCAGTCTGTCTGTCAGTCTATCTGTCAGTCTGTCATTCAGAATGTCATTCTGTCTGTCAGTCTATCTGTCATTCTGTCATTCAGAATGTCATTCTGTCTGTCAGTCTATCTGTCATTCTGTCATTCAGAATGTCATTCTGTCTGTCAGTCTATCTGTCATTCTGTCATTCAGAATGTCATTCTGTCTGTCAGTCTATCTGTCATTCTGTCATTCAGAATGTCATTCTGTCTGTCACTGGCGGAAACTATAGACACCTCTGAGTGCCAGGTATTACGTCACCAGATCACGTTACCCCATCCTCCCCTATTCACTACCCTATATTTCTTTCGCCCTCGAATGACAACGACGACGACGACGACGGTCGATCGGTCTCTTTGGTGATGGTGGTTGGAAGATGAGGGGGAGACAGAATGGCAGCAGCAGCAGCAGCAGCAGCAGCAGCAGCAGCATCAACGGTGAATTCATCCCACCTCCCGAGTGACCATTGTAAGTGGACTGGTGGAGAGGAGGAAGAGGAGGAGGAGGAGGAGGAGGAAGAGGAGAGGGAGGGAGGAGATGGATTGCGTGAATTGAATGTGACAACAGTAATCGAATGAGTCTTCACTGGAAGACAGACCGACAGGATTTAGATGACATTACCGGAAATTGGTCATAGGAGGAAAAGATGGAGAACTGTTGTTACCACGTTGCCATGACGACGGATGCGGATGTTGAAGCTGCTGATGATGATGCCGAGTTGCCATCCATCTAGCCATGTATCCATCCAACCATGTATCCATCCAACCATGTATCCATCCAACTATGTATCCATCCAACCACGTATCCACCCAACCATGTGTCCATCCAACCATGTATCCATACAACCATTATATCCATCCAACCATGTATTCATCCAAACATATATCCATCCACCCATATATCCATCCAAACATATATCCATACAACCATGTATCCATCCAAACATATATCCATACAACCATGTATCCATCCAGCCATATATCCATCCAACCATGTATCCATCCAAATATATATCCATCCAAATATATATCCATCCAACCATGTATCCATCCAAATATATATCCATCCAACCATGTATCCATCCAACCATATATCCATCCAACCATGTATCCATCCAACCATATATCCATCCAACCATGTATCCATCCAACCCTATATCCATCCATCCAGCCATGTATCCATCCAACCCTATATCCATCCATCCAACCATGTATCCATCCAACCCTATATCCATCCATCCAACCTTGGTTCTTTTGCGTGTGTCGCCACATTTTCCATTCGTTAAAAATGATATACTTTCAATGTTTGCTGCATGGAATCTGAGACGACATCAGACGGACCGAAGAGTGCTACATCCCGTCGTCCAATTGTCCATCCATCCATCTGTCTGTCTGTCTCTCTGTCTGTCTCTGTCTATCTGTATTTCTTCCTGTCTGTTACTGTCTTTGTCTCCCTCTCACTCTCTCTATATTTCTGTGTTTCGTTTGCCTTGCTGAATTCTTCAGGGTGGCGTCTTATATACGCTGCAGTTTCTTCCTACTGTATAAGTTGCTTTTGTGTCTGATCATTGCAAAAACCTATTCTACGAATTTACGTCTTCATTCAAGGCTTAGTTCAATAGTTCAGAATGCACGTCTTACAGACCGACCGATATTATATAAATATATTTATATAAATGTATATATTTATATATGTGTAAATATATGTATATATGTATATATATATTTATATATATGTATATATTGGATAAGATAAAATAAGAATTGGATTTTCTGAGTTGAAGTGATTTATAATTTTATTTACATGTCTGCAGTTCTTCTTATTTTTGCTTTAGAAAAGTCTTTTCTCGCCAAACCATCGCTCTCTCATTAGATCTGTGTATTTCGTTGCTGGCTCGTTAGACGCAGATCACTTTAACCAATCGGCTACCGTGCTTTACGCTAAACAGACGACATCCGTTTAATACTGAATCAATATAATTATGATCTGTGTTCGTTGTTGCAGAGGATCTGAAGCCTTTCTCAATAATCAGATGATGCGACGAAATGAAGTTTAGACAATCAACGAAACGTTCCATCAGTGGCTGACAACGCTTTGGAGTTGGTCGCGTGGAAGAACGGAAAGGTGGAAAGGTGGAAGGACTGCTTCCTCTCCAGCTGAGGAGCAATGGGAAGCAAAGGACATGGAGGAGGAGGTGGTGGAACTGTGCAGCAGCTGCCACGTACCACTCCACACATCAGTTCTACACACCACAGGTATATTAGTCTTCCACTTCCACATGGCATCCACTGTGGAGCAGATCATTCCACACACCATGCATTGCATGTGTTGTGTGCAATCGCAGCTCTCACCATTTCAGCACAATCGTTCAAATTGACTCATACAATATTCGTCTGCTTGTCAGGAGAATATTATATGGTGGCGCTACAGAAGTTTTTAGATGACTACTTGTATTGTCTACAACAGGCGAATCATCTTATATAACAATAGTGTAACGGAAACCGCCCGCGCCCTCTAGCGGCTGACGGGAGAGTGGATGACGATCTCTCCCACCAGGTGGTAAGGCTTGCGTGTCGCTCCAGGTGGGCGCAAGTCCGGCCTCCGTCGTCTTTCGAAGGGCTTAACAGCGTTCCCCGACCGCACGAAGACACGAAGACAACAGACGTTTTCAGACGATATATTGCCAATCACAACTCCATACGTCAGCAGCAGGCATGCACGTGATATACCGCGAACTATCGTTCCCCAGCAGCGGACGGTCATGTACCCAACGACAGCTCCCACAGCAATGGCTGACAACGGGGGCGCCACACTGCGTCGAACACGGAAACTACACGGCAGCGGCAGCGACGTTCTGCGGCGGCGGCAACGCCGAGCCCCAACGACCGATTCCCAGCGACGGACGACTCGGCGACTCGCTCAACGACTGACGGACTCGAGCACAACTCCGGAACTGAGCTGGACTTCTAATACGGACGGAGCTCCCGCAGACTTCCCGGTGACAACTGAGCTCATGGCTGCGGGCAGCGGTCCTATTTATACGTGTCCAAGGGGACAGGGGACTTGGCGCCAAAAGATCCGCGCATGCGCACTACAGGGGGTCCGACGTCAGAGGTCCGGACAGGTGCGAGGGGACCTGGCGGGCAAAGATCCGCGCATGCGCACTACAGGGGGGACTTCGCGCCAAAAGATCCGCGCATGCGCACCACAGGGGGGACTTCGCGCCAAAAGATCCGCGCATGCGCACCACAGGGGGACCTACGTCAGAGGTCCGACAGGTGCGAGGAGGCAAGGGAAGAGGCAAGGGGGCTTCGCGCCAAAAGATCCGCGCATGCGCACCACAGGGGGACCTACGTCAGAGGTCCGACAGGTGCGAGGAGGCAAGGGAAGAGGCAAGGGGCTTCGCGCCAAAAGATCCGCGCATGCGCACTACAGGGGGGACTTCGCGCCAAAAGATCCGCCAGGTGCGAGGAGGCAAGGGAGGAGGGGAGGGGACCTCTAGGCACGAGCGAACGACGACGCGAATCGACCGCCCACGAAGCCAATCGACGGCGTAAACAAGACCGCGGAGGCGGCTCAGGCGAATTTCGCCACATCTTCCTCCCACCACGATTCGAAATGTCCCTATTTCGAGGGGTCAGGGCCCACACACCCTCCCGGAAACAAGGAACCCCCTAGACCGTCCGCATTATACAGTAACCGGCCAACGGGCCAATGGCAACAATTCTGCCTTCGAACGACTTGTAAGTCGTAACAACAGAAGCAGAACCAAACAAAAGAAAGGACCAACGTCCACGAAATGTCCATCGTTCATTATGCAAAGAGTCCATAAAAATGGGCCAACGAGCCACAACACTTTACGCTAAGTTTCATCGTAACGAGACACGGCCAACGGGCCAAACTGACGAAAAAGCACGAGTTATACACATTTCAACAGCGAGAAACGGCCAACGGGCCACACATAACAACGTATAATTAAACAACGCAACAACTTGAGCGTTCACAAATGTCCATAGTCCATTTCACGAAAAAAAGTCTCAGAGTTCAAGTCTCTTTTCACAATACACGTCTATTCGTAGCGAGCCGGACGACGGACCATACGCTTTGGTCGGCCATCCTGGAAATTCACAGTCACCGGCGACGAAGCATCAACAGCGGCGGACTCGTCAGGCGGACGAGTGACAATGTCACACTCTGATGGCTGCTTGCGACTTTCCCCAAAAAGGATCCCGTCAAAACTTGTCTCAACCCAAGCCACGGAATTAACCTTATAATCAGCCAGTGGAATGGCTTCTACAAATTTAGCGAACCCGTCCATCACCGTCAAAATTCTACGCCTACGCGGGTGGGTACCAGTAATATCCATGCTAAACCGTTCCCAAGGCTTCCCACAGGGTAAGGGTTTCAAGGGACCCTGCCTGGGCAGTTGACCTCGGTGGTATTGGGCAGAGGGAGAGCATCGCTGACTAAACCTCTTTACGGTTCCCGACCAACCAACCCTAAAGGCCCTGCGTCGGACTTTCCACCTAGTCCTACGCACACACTCGTTAACCGCTGGTTCCAAAATTTCATCAGCAAGCATACTGTCCAACTGGCTATCACTAACAATCCTATGCGGCATCGGGTGACTTCCTAACGCTTGTCTCACCGGATGGACATCTGTCTCAATCTTATGCGTGCTCACCGACGTCTTTCCTAACAAACTTCTCATCCGTTCCTGGATTTCCGGCGACACATCCTCGGGCAAATCTACCAACATTAACTCACTAGGCGAAGCGTCTTTATTCTGACTAATCCTACCTTCGTCCATCCTAACGGGCTCAACTTCGACTGGGTGTAACCCTGCAAGGAACGTATCCTTGTTAAACCTAACCGGACTATCATTCAGGTTCACTATTCTCACATGCGAGCTAGTCTTATCGCCTAACACAACACGGGCAAGGTGAACTCCAGGACGGATCTCGTGAGCCTCCGTCATCCACGCGGGAGCCACCGAGGTCAAATCTCCGTATACGGTCTTCACAGGCACCTCACTTTGGCATTTGGGCTGTAACTCTACTTCCTCGGCGACCATTACACGACGGCACCACATTGTCCCATTCCCTCTAACCAGGGGGACACGTTTGCGACCAATAAACAGAGCCCCGTTACCAAAACTCAAGCGACAACGCTGTTCCCTCAAGAAATCCATTCCTAACATCGGTTCGGAAATCTGGTCAGAGACTAAAAAGTTAGCATGGACCTCAAAACCATCCCAAAATCTAAAGGGTAACCGGACCTCGCCCAAAACATTAATATTCGAGCCATTAGCAGCCATCAACAAGCGTGTACAAGAACGGAGTTCTAACCCTTCTACGGCTGAAGACGGAACCAGGCTCACTTCGGATCCGGTGTCGATGAGAGACATCTGCGGTCGGTTGTTGATCATTCCACGAACGTAGACGGCATTACTGCTGGCGCGGTCGGGCAGCTTCGGACGTGTCGTGTGGTTCACCACCACGGATGTCGACGGCGCGGTTGCGTCTCCTCCTGTCGTTTCCTCGTCACTCGGCCGGTTCCGGAAGCGGCGCGGCTGACGGCAATCTCGGACCACGTGACCGGCTCTACCGCATCCATAACAGGTCACGGTTCTCCTCGTAGTCTCCGGCTGGCGATCTCCCAATCGGCGGTCCCCAGGCCGTTGATCTCGTCTCGATCCATCGTCGTCGATCGTAGACTGGTTCCGCAGCTCCCGGAACTGTTCGTCCATCTTCCGTTCCATTTCTCGCTGCCAACGACGCTGATCGTCACGCTGTGTCGTCAAGAAGCGGTCCAGGGTCGACTGGAGCTGGTCGGTCGGCTCGACTTCTTGCGTTCCACGGACACGGTTCGACGGTCTCCGATGATCGTCGTTCTCAGAGGCTCTCTGGTAGGCCTCTAAGCGTAGAGCGGTCCAATAAGCCTCATCCAGAGTCTTCGGCTCACGCTCCCTAACTTTCAACGAAAGCTCCCTGTCTCGCAAAGCTTCCAGGAACGAGTCTCTTGCGATAATCTGCGTCGTCTCGTTGGACGGGACAGGATAGGCCAATACAACGAGTCTGCGAATCTCGTGTAATAAGTCGCTCAAACTTTCTCCGGCCCCTTGACGTCGAAAATACAGCTGACTACGGAACGTCTCAGCTTGTCCGTCCGTCCCATATCTCTGTCGGAGACGCTCCACCAGTTGGGCGTAACTTACGTCAGCTTGCGCGCCGAAATCCCAAAGAAGTTGCGTCGCAGCCTTCTCTAGCGCGCAGCGTAGATGATCCACTTTGTCCGCGTCCGTCCATCGATTGTGACGAGCGCATACCTCGAATTGTACTAGAAAGGATTCCAGGGACCCAGTCCCGTCGAATCGACCCGGCTTCATTGGCGTCGGTCGGTTCCGTAGGAGACTTCCGAAGTTCTCCAACAACTCCTTCGACGAATCCGTTGTCTCCGTCTTCACACGGGAACTCGTCTCCACCAGCTCCTCACCATCGTCAGAAATGAGCTCGATCAGTCGGCCACGGCTCGGCTGCTTCTCCATCGTCGTTCTTCCCACAGCAGGCGGAGAGACATCAGCAGGCGTGCTGAACTCAAAAAGTCTCGGCTGCCGGAACGTTACCTCGTCGTCGTCCATCATCTTCGGTAGACTCGTCTATTCGTCGGCTGGAACAACTGCGTACCCCACTTCTGGTACCAGTGTAACGGAAACCGCCCGCGCCCTCTAGCGGCTGACGGGAGAGTGGATGACGATCTCTCCCACCAGGTGGTAAGGCTTGCGTGTCGCTCCAGGTGGGCGCAAGTCCGGCCTCCGTCGTCTTTCGAAGGGCTTAACAGCGTTCCCCGACCGCACGAAGACCCGAAGACAACAGACGTTTTCAGACGATATATTGCCAATCACAACTCCATACGTCAGCAGCAGGCATGCACGTGATATACCGCGAACTATCGTTCCCCAGCAGCGGACGGTCATGTACCCAACGACAGCTCCCACAGCAATGGCTGACAACGGGGGCGCCACACTGCGTCGAACACGGAAACTACACGGCAGCGGCAGCGACGTTCTGCGGCGGCGGCAACGCCGAGCCCCAACGACCGATTCCCAGCGACGGACGACTCGGCGACTCGCTCAACGACTGACGGACTCGAGCACAACTCCGGAACTGAGCTGGACTTCTAATACGGACGGAGCTCCCGCAGACTTCCCGGTGACAACTGAGCTCATGGCTGCGGGCAGCGGTCCTATTTATACGTGTCCAAGGGGACAGGGGACTTGGCGCCAAAAGATCCGCGCATGCGCACTACAGGGGGTCCGACGTCAGAGGTCCGGACAGGTGCGAGGGGACCTGGCGGGCAAAGATCCGCGCATGCGCACTACAGGGGGGACTTCGCGCCAAAAGATCCGCGCATGCGCACCACAGGGGGGACTTCGCGCCAAAAGATCCGCGCATGCGCACCACAGGGGGACCTACGTCAGAGGTCCGACAGGTGCGAGGAGGCAAGGGAAGAGGCAAGGGGGCTTCGCGCCAAAAGATCCGCGCATGCGCACCACAGGGGGACCTACGTCAGAGGTCCGACAGGTGCGAGGAGGCAAGGGAAGAGGCAAGGGGCTTCGCGCCAAAAGATCCGCGCATGCGCACTACAGGGGGGACTTCGCGCCAAAAGATCCGCCAGGTGCGAGGAGGCAAGGGAGGAGGGGAGGGGACCTCTAGGCACGAGCGAACGACGACGCGAATCGACCGCCCACGAAGCCAATCGACGGCGTAAACAAGACCGCGGAGGCGGCTCAGGCGAATTTCGCCACAATAGCAAGACTATAACAATAACGAGACTATGGCAGAAACAAGACTATAACAATAACAAGACTATAACAATAACAAGACTATGACAATAACAAGACTATAACAATAACAAGACTATAACAATAACAAGACTATAACAATAACAAGACTATAACAATAACAAGACTATGACAATAACAAGGCTATAACAATAACAAGACTATACCAATAACACGACTATAACAGTAACAAGACTATAATAATAACAAGACTATAACAATAGCAAGACTATAAAAATAACACAAGACTATAACAATAGCAAGACTATAACAATAACAATAACAAGACCTGTTTGATGCATGACATCCACTTGTTTAACTCCTCACGATCTGTTGACCCATCCTTTCAATTTCGGTTTGGAAATTGCTTCATTGAACGATCTGTATACAGCGTGTTTAACTTTTACTGCGCTATAGAAACCAAGTTTGTATAATTACGATCTCTTTACAATTTTAAGCACAAAGTATATATATGATTGTTTTCCGCAAACCAGTTTGTCTTCATTTCGGCAAATTACTCTTTGAAATCACATAGCCTACTTTACGTAAATATAAATCCCTGAATTTGTAACATGAGTTTCCTTTGGCTTCAGTGAGTGTTTAGTGTGATCTGCATTTGGTCTGAAGCCAGATAGATTTGATAGATGGTCAATTCTGATGAATTCTGGATCTGCAAGATTAGCAGATATCTGAGTTTAGGAGTCTAGGACAATACCCCCCCGGACAAAACCCCCGGACAAAACTCCCCGGACAAAACCCCCGGACAAAACCCCCCGGTATAAAAACCCCGGACAAAACCCCCCACTCACAACTGTTGACAATAAAATATTGACTAGATAGTCTAAATAGATTTCAAGCAAGCGGTTACTTCATATTGCAAGTAATGATGCAATGACATGTGTATTGTTTGGACTTTTTTCCAGCTAACATATTTCGACAAGCAAAATGTTGGAATTTATAGTCAAATGGCTCACTATTATAAATAATTAGTGACGAGTGTACCAAGTATTATCCATTAGCTAACTGTTTTTGCTTTACAAAAACGTAGCCGTTATATATAACTTTACGTTTACCCTTATCTGATACTACAAACTCCATGCCTGCTTTCTGTGTAAAGTTTTTCAAATACTGTACTGTCTATGAAATTTTCACTGCCCCTTGTACTCAGACGGTCTTCAACTGTCTAGGCTCTGCTCTTGTTACATTAATTAACACCTGTTGATCAGAATCTCTAGGCTCTACCTACCCTCACTATTTACTTGACTTCAATTTGTCACCTGATTACGGAGCTGCAGGGCCGGTATGTACATGACATGGCATAAAGTTATCTATGTTTAGTGCCTAAACCGACTTAGCAATTCCCGATATAGCCATTGGAATGTATCCGTATGCACAAGACAAAATAGCAAAGAGAATAACTAATCCACACATTCCTTGCACCCGACGATGCATGACGCTTGCTCTCCCCCCAATTCAATAGGTTATAACTGAGCGCGCATGCGTGAAAGGTATTTATATGCGCTCGTTGTCAGCGTGGGGTAAACAGAATCAGACCTAAAGCGGCCCGTAGGGAAATATCGGACGGCTGCCTATTGTTCGCGCTGTCCAGCTAGAGTCGGCCGTCTATTGTTCACAATGGGAGTAGCCGGCCAACTCCTACCTCGGATTTGGAATAACGGTATACCTAGCACAGCTCGCTAAGCTCGAGCCATGCATACCGATTTAACACACTACTCCCGCAAAGACGATATTTAAGCCATATACAAGAGTTAAGCCCTTATGTGCATACGGGCCCTGGGCTGGTATGCACAGGGCACGGCATAAGGTAATCACATATAGTGCCTAAACGCGACTTAGTAATTCCCGATATAACCATTGGAATGTATCCATATGCACGAGAAAAAATAGCAACGAGAATAACTAATCTACACATTCCTTGAACCCGACGATGCATGACGCTTGCTCTTCCCCCAATTCAATAGATCGTTGGCAGCGTGGGGTAAACAGAATCAGACCTAGAGCGGCCCGTAGGGAAATATCGGACGGCTGCCTATTGTTCGCGCTGTCCAGCGAAAGTCGGCCGTCTATTGTTCACAATGGGAGTAGCCGGCTTAAACCTACCTCGAAGTTGGAATAACGTTGTACCTAGTTTAATTCGCTAATCTCAAGCCGTGCATACGGAAATAACCCAGTATTCCTGTATAGGCCAGATTTAAGCCAAATATACGAGTTATGCGCTCATGTGCATACGGGCCCTGGTGGTTTTTTTTATACCGGTATAAAACCTTTGTGATTAGGCCTATGGTAAAGACGAAACCTATTTCTTTTACAATAAAACATACCGGGGGTGTGTGGGGGGGGTTTATACCGGGGGGTTTTGTCTGGGGGTTTATACCGGGGGGGTTTTGTCCGGGGGTTTTGTCCGGGGGTATTGTCCTGCTCCCGAGTTTAGCCATTGAAATAAACCAGGAAGCAACTCTTTGTTCATCACTTCCTCCCCAATATGTCCCCTCCTTATCACTATGTTCCTTCCTCTCAATATGTTCCATCCTTCTCACTATGTTCCCTCTTCTCAATATATGTTCCATCCTTCTCACTATGTTCCTTCCTCTCAACATGTTCCATCCTTCTCACTATGTTCCTTCCTCTCAACATGTTCCATCCTTCTCACTATGTTCCTTCTTCCCCA
>OX457040.1:589856-617356 GCA_949752735.1 Lumbricus terrestris | reverse complement strand
TAATAATGATCATCTGGCAATATCAAGGCTATTTGATACCAATTATTTGAGATGAGAGAAAAAATCGTGTTTTTTTTAACTTTTTTGTTGCGTTTCGTTTTCGAATCGTCAAAAACGGTGGGTGACCTCCCTAAAAGTGGTATAACTTCTGTTCTGTTCGTAATATTTTGATGAAATCTGGCCATCAGGTGCAGATATGAATTGTCTTTAAGCCTGCAAATTTTCATTTCGATATTCTTACTTCTGGCCAAGATATTGGCCAGAATAATTAGATTGGTTTTTGTTACTTTTTGTTGCGTCGCGTTTTTGAATCGTCAGAAAACGGTGGGTAGCCTCACTAAAAGTGATATAACTTTTGTTCTGTTTGAAATATTTTTTTGTAATTTGACCATTGTGCGTAAATATGAATTGCCTTTAAGACTGTAAAGTTTCATTTAAAAATTCATATGTTTGACCAAGATATGGGCTAAAAACCGTAGGGGATTACTTTTTTTGACGCACCCTGTAGTATAGGAAACCGAAGCATATATACAGTATCTTTCGACAGTATCTAATGACGACACTAACCCTAAACCTAACCCGCCTCACGGTACCCGATACTATAGCTATGCCATTGGATACTGATCTCGGCTGTTTTTACGATAGAGGGCCCATTGAGTAGGATTTTATCTTTATTTTGATACAATTTTATGCATGATTGTATAGGCTAATGACTTATTTACAGGGTTTCTAACACAGCATACTATAGCCTACAATACGTCTTCTAAACCGCTTTAAAACCGTGTCATGTTATTTTATGGTCATTGTTGATGTTCATGTCATTTTTCTGTTACATCATAACATAATTTATGCAACCTCTGGATTCTATCATGCATTGAACGTATCAATGACATGTTTAAACTGATGCTGTTGCACACATTTTAGACTCTGACGCTTAACAAACTATGCGGATGTTTTACTCTTTGTATTATAATTTTGGTGATCGTGATGTAGAGCGGCTCAGAAGGTTGGTGCATCGGCAAAGAAGAAGAAACATCGAAATGGTGGAAAAGAGAAGGCACCAACGTTGACAGCTTTTCCCACCAATTTCTCCACCGTCCTTCTAAAGAATCCTCCTCCAGTGCCTCGCAACCTTCTCCGGCCGATCGGAAGAACGCAAAATGCTCTCTCTGGAAAGGTTACTTACACTTTCCATCTTGCAGCTTAAGTCGCTCAGACTCTGATTTGTGGAACTTAGCTAATAGTGGTACTTCTCATTCTCTGGTATCTCTCATTCTTTGGTGCTTCTTATTCTCTAGTATCTCTTATTCTCTGGTACTTCTTATTCTCTGGTACTTTTCTTTCTCTATTAAGCCTAATTCTTATTCTCTGGTACTTTTTATTCTCTGTTAAGCCTACTTCTTATTCTCAGGTACTTTGATTCTGAGTTTTTGCTCTGCAGCAACGAGAGAAATCAGATCTATTAAATCGCAAGGTTGCAGGTTTAAATAGCTCAACGACAGACATTTATTTCCAGAGTTCTGCTGTACACCTCTTCCACTCTGGTCAACTTTATCTGAAATGATGTTAATGGTGTTGACCTCTGTCGATCGTGAAGATAGAGGGGATAGGAATGACCAGCCGCGATCATGATATGCCGAGGTCAAGAAGAGGAAGAAGTCGCCATCGTTTGCTTCGCATAATTATAGTTGACTATGAGAACAGAGTTTAATCATGTATAGCAATTCTTCTTCTTGTGAGGCAGTTGATAGAGTTCTTGAAGAGAGGCGATGCTGCTGCTGCTGCTGCAGATGGTGAAGCTGAAGATGATGATGAATGTAATGGTCGTTTTGTGAACTGCTGCTGCAGGTGAGGGTGATGCTGCGTGTCTGTCCGGTGGAAGGTGGTCACAGTTCCTTCCTGACGATTGATGCTCATAGGAACCAGGTGACGGCCTTTGACCCTTCGACCTATGGAGGTCACTCGTCCTCCTCCTCCTCCTCCGCCTACCGACGACCTTTGCCACCGAAGATGTTCGGATTCGACGCCGTCTTTGCACCAAACGATCCACTGGTAAACAAAGGGAACAATTAATTATACATTTACACCTACACCTATTCATGCTCTTACTATACTCATGCTCAGCCTCTCTATTATCAACATGGTCACTCACCTGCTCCCTCCACTATCTATAAGCTTACCTGCTGCACAGTCAAACCTCAGGCTGTTACAAGAGTACTCTTTCGACCTCCCTACTTACCTACATGTAAATATCTACTATGTATTATACCTGCTGCATTCCTACCTGTCTGTCTGCCTACCTGTCTGTCTGCCTATACCTACTTGCCTTACAGTCCAACTTGCTGGATTGTTTTGTAAAAAGGTGAAAAAGCTGATGGTAGGTAAAGGAGGAAAGTTCGTCTTCATCAGATGCCTTTCAATGAAGCAATCGTGGGACTTGAGTGACAATGACGATGACGATGATGATGATGATGAATGATGGTTGCTCTTCTCTATAATTAGCTGTTGTCTGTTGTTGTTTCTCTTTCAGTCGGAGATCTGTGCAACGAGTCTCGTCGATATTCTTCAGGCGGTCGTTGGAGGATCCGACGGATGTCTCTTCTGCTACGGACACGCCAGGATCGGTAGGCACCAATTCCTCCTCCAGCCCCAAACCCAGACACGCTTATCGCCCCAGCTCCAGACGCCTAGTTATCTGATTAATGCCTTGTAGGCGTATTGTCGCACATTTGTATAGCGCCAGTTTAGAGAGGCACCACGAAAGTGGTTTATGCTAAGGAACTTCAGTTTGGTTTGGGTGAATATTGTTGTATGAGGTCGGACTATGTGCTGTCCTTTTTAATAATCTTCGTTTATTGGCATTCAATCTGACAAACCGAAGAACGATTACAGGTACAAGTTATACGAAATACGGCCTGCTTCGCACGACCCGCAGTTCGGCTACAACAGGTTCGGTAACTTAACACTAATGGCCTAAGTACTGGAACGCTCCTGATTCGGCCAAGCCAGGAGTGGGAGGGGCTAACTTATTTTTCAGCGGACCCGAGGCAAACCACGCAACAGAAAGCGCCACTGGCAGCTAACAGAAAATTCAAATAAATTTTTGCCCTGAGCGAGATTTGAACCCGGGTCGCGATAATGACTCTCAGTTTATCGGCCAGCGCTCTCTCCACTGAGCTACGGGACCCCCTATAATGATGAAGGCAAGACTTATACAACTGTGTGTTGTCAGTGGCATAGGGACTACAGGCATGAGTGCAATCCGACCCATTTAGTGCAGTGTGGGCCAGTGACGTCATCAACAGGTCATCACCTAATTAATATTCATAGGTCACGTGATTGCGCTCATACCTTCAGTTCATATACTACTGTTGTTGTTGTTGTCGCGTTGAAGGCAAGACGTATACGATGGTTGGCGACGAGAATCCGATGCGACTGGGAATGATTCCCAGCGCCATCTCGTGGCTTTTCCGTCTTATCAACGAACAGAAGGAAGAGACGGGAGCTCGATTCTCCATCCGAGTGTCCGCTCTGGAGGTGACTGGAAAACAGGAAGTGCTGAAGGACTTACTGGCTGACATCGCCTCATCAGGTTCGTCGTTCATTCCGATGTTATCTCGCTTCGTATACCTGGAAAAGTAGTACACAGTGATATTATACTTGGACTGTTAGTATAGTACACTACTAATAAATACTAGCACCTTTAAATTAATGAAGATTTCCAAATCCCTTGGATCTCAATCTCTATGTCTGCGTGTCTGTCTCTGTCTCTATCTGTCTATCTCTGAGTGTGTTCGTGTTTGTGTGCGTGTATGTGTGTGGGTGTGGTGTGGGTGTGTGGGTGCGTGCGTGTGTGTGCGTGTGTGTGCGTGTTCGTGTGTGTGTGCGTGTTCGTGTGTGCGCGCGCGTGTGTGTGGGTGTGTGTGTGTGTGGGTCCGAGAGGTGTGCAGAGTTTCGTTCCATTTCATGTCTTTGCACTTAGACTTAATAACGATTCGCTTTCTTCATTTCCTCAGTTGATGGTAACATTAGTTTTATGTTGATTATCCATTGAAATTGATTCTCAGTTCGTTTCTTCAATTCCATTTATTCTTAAACGATTCATCAATTGAGTATATAATTATATAATCATCTTTGAATAAATGTATCTGTTTCAGCCGCTGAATCCGGATCCACTTCTCCAGGGATGTATCTTCGCGAGGATCCAGTCTGTGGAACGCAACTGGAAAACCAGAGTGAGCTGAGAGCGCCGACCGCTGAGAGAGCCGCTTACTTCCTCGATGCTGCAATTGCCGCTAGAACTGTTCCCGGTATAAAAGGAGACTCCGCCGGTCTCGAAGGGCGCATATAAATTCTTGAACTAAATGAATGAATGAAAATAATACATAATGTGACCGAAGCGTCTTTGATGTTTTGAAACCTACGGAAATTTAAGAAAACTTTTACTTTTGATGGTCTCTGCTTTCTTTCTGCGACTGAATCGTAATCGTAACCGCTGCTATGTATTGTATTGCTCCGCTTGAAGAGCAACTTGAGGCGCATTTCTGCTGTATGATCAGAATTAATTAACTGACCTCTGCTGATTGTTGTCTGAAATAATTTATATCTATTTATTATTGTTTAGAAGTTGACGAAGATGCGCGCAACTCTCATCTTCTCTTCACGATCCATGTTTATCAATATCGAGTGGAGACATCGAATGAAGGTCAGAACGGAGGTCAGACTCACTCTTCCAGTCTCTTCCTCTCTCTCTCTGCCTCTCTCTCTCTGTCTCTGTCTCTCTGTCTCTCTCTGTCTCTCTCTCTCTTCCTCTCTTCCTCTCTCTCTCTCTCTCTCTCTCTCTCTCTCTCTCTCTCTCTCTCTCTCTCTCTCTCTCTCTCTCTCTCTCTCTCTCTCTCTCTACCTCTACCTCTCTCTCTGTCTCTCTACCTCTACCTCTCTCTCTGTCTGTCTGCCTGTCTGTCTCTCTCTCTCTGTCTCTGTCTGTCTCTCTCTTTCTCTCTTTCTCTCTCTGTCCCTCCATCCCTCCCTCCCTCTCTCTCTCTCTCTCTCTCTCTGTCTCTGTCTCTCTGTCTTTCTGTCTCTCTGTCTCTGTCTGTCTGTCTGTCTGTCTGTCTGTCTCTCTCTCTCTCTTCTCTCTCTCTCTCTCTACTATGCTACACGATTCAATGATTGTACTTGTCGTCATCATTAATTTATATAGCGCCTCTTCGAAAGAAACGCCGTCGACTATGGGACAAAAAACCCATGGGGATCAGACAAAACGACGATGATGTTGACGATAGTCATTTGTTGGTTGAAACACTAACAACAATATTGTTGTTGTTATTGTTGCTAGTATCTTTGCTGTTGTTGTTGTTGTTGTTGTTGTAATATGTGATGTTGCTATTGCTGTTGTCGTTGTTGTCATTGTCAGTTGCTGGCGGTCGAAGTCGTCTCCATCTGATAGACTTTGGAAGCTGCAGTCGCAACCGAGAGGGAAGCGCACTAAGCCTCTCCGCCCTTGGCACAGTCATCATGGCACTCCTCAACGGACAGAGACACGTTCCATACAGGTAATTCTATTGTATTGTATTGCATTGTATTGTGTTGTATTGAATCTATAGACTTATATATCGCTTCTCGCTTATGCAGAAACTTCGGGCAAAATGCTCCCTGTCTCCGACCATCTTTCTCTCTCTCATCCAACATATAAAGGCAATCCTAGATGTCATCTCCAGTGGATTCGGTCGTTTTCAGTCTTCAATTTGCTAGATGAACTTGTGAGATCCTTAAAGTGTACCACATGTTCATTTGATATATACTTACTTACGTACCTGCCGACATCGATCATACGCACATACCATGGTAATGTCGGTTGGTCTAACTAACTTCCACCATCGTTATCGTCTTTGTCATCCTTTTCTTCTTCTTGTGGTTGGTGTAGAGAGAGTACGCTGACGCAGCTCATCAAGGAATCTCTCGGCAGTCTCTCGTGTCACGCCTGTATGATCGTCCACGTCTCTCCGGCTCTACAGGCCTACAACGAAACACTGCAGGTCATGCAACTGGCCACGAGGTTACAGCGCATGCGCACCAAGAGACGGTCGAAGGTAACGACAAATCTTGAGTCCGTCGTCGTTCAGTAACTCTTCGATATTTCTATAATGCACATTAAAACACAGTTATTATTTTATTATTATTATAATTATTATGCGCACAGCCAGTCTTGTTTTCAGGAGTCTATATGAGATTTCTCCGGGTAAATTCTCCACAGACATTTCTATCCGACAATTATTCGCCCTCAATCGCTCATGATTTTTCCGCTGAGTAAATTTCCCGGATGTTCCCCAACCTATTTGACCTTTGTTTTACACTCACTTAAAGTTGTCCTATAGAGCCTATACGGCGTTCAAGCTCATAATTAATTGCGTCGCTTTAAAAAAAGTTCTTTACTATAATTACGACTATTAAGAATAGCTTTGTTTTGTCCGGTAGTTTTCGAGCACGAGTTCTGAGGACAGTTCGTGCGATGAGAACGCGAGGATCCGATCTCGAATGCGTCTCGGCGTCAGGATGGGAACACTTCGCGAGGGATCCGTCTGCAGCACGGATTACTGTACATCGAGCAGCGAGCAGTCATGTGACACAGTCATCTACATGGGAGACAATGGCTATCCAATCAGCGACCGCGACCTAACCGACTGCGAGGGACCTCCGAGGGGCACGGCTATTCCAAGACCTCGGTTCACTCCCCCGTCAGGACTCGTCAAGACTTCATCTCTGACGAGAGTCGAAGAAATAATCGACGGTCGACAACATTCGTCGCTACAACATCCCCCTTCTTTTTCAAATCCGTCTGCTGCTCACCACGGAAGCCTCACTCGCCAACCGAAGAACGGAAAGTCGCGTCTGCATAAGTTTGTTCGCGGATTTACGGATCAGGAGTTGATGGACAACGATCTGGGAAGCAAGGGCAGAGAAGGAAGGTCTGGATCGGGAAGGTCGATGGGAGGCGAGCGGTGGATCGATGGACCCGGATCGATGTTCCAGAATCCCGGATCGACGAGAGATAGCGATGAACAGTGGGTGGATGGACCACCGGAGTTTCGAATGGACACGACGACTGGGAGACGATCCTCGGACGAATCTGGTCTTCTGCTTCGGTTGCCGTTGAAAGGGTCATCGAACGAAGTGAGTCATGGATCAGGGAATAAGCTGTTTACGAACGGAGGAGGAGTGGGAGGTGGAGTGGGAGGAGTGGTGTCGAGGATTCCGCACAAGGCGGCTCGTACGGCAAAGATAGCGATGCTGTTCAAGAGAGAGACATCTCCAGCGGATGAGGAGGTGGAGGTGGAGGAGAGCAGTTCTCAAGTGAAGCAGGACGACTCCAAGGTTGGTCAGAGCGAATCACAGTCCGGTCAGGAGATGATGGAATGCGGGAGTCAGAGTTTTCTTTTGCCTACACGTCCAGAAACAGATTCATGCACTGGTTCCTCAGATCTTAAACATTCTGACTGCATCAGAGTGGGCGCTGGGGAGTCGAGTACACATACCGAGGACAGTGGGAAAGCGTGTGGTGACACCAGTTTACGATCAGGTGGTAATACCAGTCTACGATCAGGTGGTAATACCAGTTTACGATCAGGTGGTGACACCAGTCTACGATCAGGTGGTAATACCAGTTTACGATCAGGTGGTAATACCAGTTTACGATCAGGTGGTAATACCAGTTTACGATCAGGTGGTAATACCAGTTTATGCAGTAACGAAGCAGAAACTGGTCAGGATGAAGTTTGTTGTCGTGAAGCTGTTGCTGTTCTTTCTAATCACGTGACTGAAACGAATATTGACGAAGCCATCTTAGAAGATCAGCAGCAACAACAGCATCGGCAGCAGCAACAGCAACAACACGATTCTGCGAAGACGAGAGACTGTGAAGAGAATCTGGCGATTGTATGTGACCGTTTAACATCCGATGGATTAGATGATCAGAACTGTGGCGAAACGACTTTTCTGCGCACTGATGATCTGCCTCACGAGGAAGATGTTAAGACTTCACATCTCTCTGATGAATCTGACAGAGTTGCATCTTCGCAAAGTCCTGGAATAGATGCCGATGAAGGTCAAGAGTACACGGAAGCAACAGGGAAAACTGATCCAAGTGGAGATGCTGCTATTCAGTCTCGTAAATCGTCCGGATCAAAGCTGGACATTGAGAGTCTACTCCAGCAGAACCGCGAGTCTATCTATGAGCTTCAGATGGATCAGGAGCTGGAACACGGGAGTCGGGAGAGTCTCCAGCGACTGATGTATGGCTCGGATGACGACACTTCCGTCTGGAACTCAGAGCTGCGGCATTCTTCTGTCGACATGGTGGGGGTCGTGGATGAGGTCAATCCATTCCTAGATGCCTTGTCTCTGGCGACTTTCAACGATCTGCTGGGGCAAAGTAGCAACCATCTGCTCCATGTAAGCAACCTCAAAGATGACATTACGTTCGTTCATTTGAACAGTGAACTCTGCTGCTGCTCAAGTGATGCTGATCGCCAGCTTGAGTCTCATTCACAGACTGACCAGTCTGCTGCTGCTGCTGCTGCTGCTGCTACGGAGGATGCTGCATCGGACAATGTGCTTTGTGATGCGATTAGTGTTTCAGATGATGCAAGGAAGAGTCTGCTAAGAAAGGCTCCTTCAGACACTGCCCTCTGCTCTACTTCTTCTGAAGACTTTGCCTCCACCCAGGATCCTCTCGCAAAAACCTCGTCCTCTGCATCGAGTGACTGTCTTGATCTGACTGCTACCTCAGTGACCTCGGTGGGGCCGGTCCCAAGGGCGGCCTCAACACCAATTAAACCCTCCAGTCTTCGATTGCCCACTGGTCGAACAACGGTTTCGTCAAAATTACCAGAGGTTAAAAAGTCCGAATCATCAAAGAAGAAACCGCCACCGACCCCTCGAACTTCGTCTTTGGCCGCCACTAAAAAAAACCAATCCACGAATAGCGAAGCAAGTGCGACAACAACAGCAGAGCAGACGTGCGGCGGCTCATCTCCCATCGCCAAAACTCAGTCGAAAACGTCTTCGTCAGCCTCCAAAGATTCTTTGTCTGTGAAATCTGCTGATGAGAAAGAAAGTACTGGCATGAAAAGACTGACGACGTTTGGTTTCAAAACAACTCAACCTTCGCTCGCTAAACCTTCAGTGCCTAAAGCAACCAGCAATAGCAGCGCAACTGACAAGAAAAAGTCTCCCTCCGTGGCGGGGGTCGTCGCCGTCCCTGCACCAAAAATCCCGGTCCCTGCGTCACCCGCATCGTCAACAAAAAGCGCAAAATCGCGCATTGCCTTACCATTAAGCAACTCGTCGAAAAAGAGCAAGATGTCACCGAAGGCTAGTAGTGACATCTGTAGTCGAGTGGTGGAAGCCAATGCCTCTTCCTCTGCAATGGAGAAGGACAGGAGGAGGCTGATGTCACCGTATCATCTCGTAACGAAACCTCGCATCTCCGTCCATTCAAGCAGTGGTCACGGAAGCAGCGATGGGAGTTCAGTGGTGGAGAAGAGGATTGTGACGAGCAAGACGAGTGATTCGGTGGAGGTGAGCAGCGGATACGAGAGCATGATCAGAGACAGCGAGGTGACTGGAACGTCTTCCAGTCAGGACTCGAACAGCGAATACGCTGCTTCGACGTCTGGAAAGGGAAGAAGAGGAATGAAGATCTTCCGGAAGAAAGGTCAGACGATCATTTCCACCATTTCAAACAAGACACAAATTCTTCTGTGATTTGTTTTTCTTATAATTATTATCAGCGAATTATCTAAATAAGAAATTTCTTTGGAAATCATGATTATTGATTAATTATATAAGTTCTAAATTCATGATCATGCTCTAACACTTCTACTTGCAATCTGTAGACCTGCGAATCATCAACTTCTGCTCTACCTTAATAATGTAATTCTAAATTATAATTCTGATCTGATTTGATTTGTGGTGGTTCAGACCCAACATGGCTCAGACCAACCAGTTATGTAAACGGTGCATCGTCATAATAATGCAGACTATATACAATTAATCACTGCATGTAGGCTACTTATTGTGATTGTATAGGCCTAATTATGTAGCAAAATGCGTACATCAACACACGCACACATACAAACACACACACACACACACATGCAGACACATACATCCATGTATGCATCATGTATGTATGCATATGTATATAATATGTCATCCGCTGTGCTTCTACATAATGTTATAGCGAAGGGTCGGAGTCGGTCAGCTCCCGCCAGATGGAGTCCCGCAGTGGATGGAGCAACGGTTCACGTGTCCAGGCGACAGTTCGTTCAGTCGAGGGCGGCTCTGGCGGTCATCGGTCGAAGGTCAAAGTGGAAAACGGAAGAGGACGAAGAGCTGGAGCTGGAGCTGGAAGATGGAGTACTGCTTCCAGCAGAAGAACAACCACTGGAAATCAAGACGTTCAATTCGGAAGATGTGGAAAGGATGTCGAGGTGGAGGAAGAAAGAAGCAGAAGTTAGATTTATTCACAGATCGTTTTCAATAGTAATGTTATAATAGATAAATAGACTATCGTCTCTAGTAATGTGCCAGCATCCAGTATTATACTATCTGATGCCCTCCGCTCGGAGAATCAGGCCACGTGATCTTACCCTATGGAGTTGACGCCCTTGCCAAGGAAAATTTTATTATAGAAATGTTATTTAATTTTGCATCAATTTTTCTATTGTTAACCCGTGTAAGCTATGTGTGTTTGCCGCTAGTCCAATAACGATTTTTAAAAGTACTCAATTACTTCATAGAATACACTGTATACAATGTAAAATGTTGTACATTGTGTGCAATGATGACTTAGGTCAATATTTCTACAATAAACAGCAGAAGCCGAGTTCTTCTCTTGTTATATGGTATTTGCATTGGATTGTTTTCTTCAGCTGCAATCTCTACAAGAACGGCGTAGTCGAATCCAGGAACTGCTAACCATTCAGTCGACCCTGAGGCGAAACCTGGCCAGATCAAAAGAGATTCTTATGGTCGATAGAGACAGCTGGAATTACGACCGTAAGACGAAGTTATTCCATTTCAGTATTATTTCATCTTCACGTTTAGTTTTCTCTATTATATACTAGACTACATTTTAAAATAAAAAACTGCTCTAGATGTATTTTCAGCTTATTAATTTTTCTGTTTTGTTACAGTTATATATTCTAAGTGCCATTTGAATGCCGTGAGCAGGGCGCCATCACACCAGCTAATTATTCGCCGAATCATAATTTTCTCTTTTCAGACGACGGGGTTCAGTGAAGATGCAAAATACATCTGTCCTCTGTTTGTTTGTCCTCTGACTTTTATCATCTAAATCAGATCTTGTCATCATAGCATTAAAAGTGTTTTAAGTGAATTAAGTGACTGTTGTTTTTCAGTGCACATCGCAGAGAAAATCGATCACGATGATCCTGATTATCTGTTCGCTCTTGAGAAGGAGACATCGGTCATGCAGAAGCGAATCGAGGCTTGCAAGTCACGAATCATGATCGTTACGTGCTTTGACGTCACCTCATCGTAAGAAGAAGAAGAAGATCTGATGAACCGTGTAGAAGCAAGAGAGCGTGATGGGGTCGATCACATGTGGCAAAACCTGCGATTGGATCTGTTGCTAAGAAATTTTATATGTGGCTCGAATATGTGCGTCGACATCTAAGGCTTGTCGTCATCGTCGGCTGTGTTTATTTAGCGGTTCAACATCAACTCATCCTCAATTGATCTGTTGGTCCCGAAATCTGTGACCAAGGATTCAGTGCTTAGAACAATGTTTATCCTTTCTCTGTCCCATTGCATAACATTGCAGAGTACAGAACTCGTTGTTTAGAACGATGTCACATGTGTTCTCCATGGTTACACGCGTTTCCATGGTAACATGATTGTGCTCTCCATGGCTACACGTGCTTTCCATGGTAACATGATTGTGCTGTCTATGGTTGCATGTGTTTCCATGGTAACATGATTGTGCTCTCCATGGTTACATGTGCTCTCCATGGTTACACGTGTTTCCATGGTAACACGATTGCGCCATTGGTGTTGCTGTCTTCTCGTTGTATTGGCCTTACAAGACAATTCCTCATTGCTTTCACGGGGGCTTTTGTGTGATGAGGAGATTTGACATGATGCACAGATCTATGTCTCGATTCGATTGTCCTGCCATTCGCTCACCTATACAGATTCATTTCTGATTGTCATTCGAACAGGTTGATTGCTAATGACAATTATTCACTTCAAAGGAATCTTCCATTTTCTATTGCATTTAGGATCTTTTAATATTTTAGTTCAATATTGTGTCATTATTTTGACGTCGATCGTTCTATTTGTCGAGACCAGTATCAGTCTTTTTTCTATGCAGTTTTGCACAGTTTTTCATGCACGCATTTTATACAAAAGCCTTTTTGAAAGTTTTTGTTGTCGTGTCGGCGCCAGTGAGTAAATGTTTTTCTAAGCCATCTTTGTAGCTGTAGGCTTTCAACTTTTTCCTATCGCATTTCCGGCCGTTTTCTAGAATGTTCTGTACAAATGCAACTATACTTCAGACTGTTTTAGCAACATCTCGAACTGTTCACGAGAGTCTTGCTTTTATGGTATGTAGTTTGCCTTTTATCCGTAGACAACGTATTTATGAATATGCATTTTTATTTGCTAACGTGTTTAATAGTAGGCTATACAGAAGTGAGATGCCTCTGCCTTTTGTAGCTCTGCTGTTTCTATATTCGCTCAATTCATTCATGCAATTTTTGATGTGTCTGCTGTAAGAGTTTGAATTCGCTAGCATAAGTTTCCGGTATTTTAGATATGTCTTACTGTGTAATTTACGTAGGTTGGATGCGAAATGACAAGTTTCGTTATAAGATGTCAATGAATGCTAACAAGTATTTGATTAAAGTAGCCAATGCCTAGAAATAGAACTGGCATCGTATTGACTACTAGATTTCGAACGCTTTGTGGCTAGGCTTTGCTCGAATGGAGTGGAAATTACGCGTGGGATTATTGCATGACCGCGACTCGTCGAAATGAATGGAGGCTGATGCTGTAGAGTGTACACAGGTGTGTCTGCTGATAAATAAACGAGACTGTGGTCTCAGTTTCTTCTTCTGCTGGAGTGTATACGTGTTGTTTCGATAAGATTGCCTTAACCTTTGTCCATTGATAACGAGTCTTTGAAAATGTTTTTGGTCCATTGTGGTCTGGCTACAGACGCGACTGTTGTTTATGGACCGAACCTCTTGATATTTAGCCTATGCCTATAGACTCTATGGCTATTCCTTGTGACTTTCGGTTGAAACCTTGAGCATTGGACACCTACCTACTACAACAACACAATACAACACAATGCAATGCAATAGGCCTACAATACAATACCAATGCCAATAGAAGTGCAGTTTCACTAGTTTTTTTCTTTCTTTCGTCCTACACAAAACCAGAACTGTTCGCTAATTGCAATTAAGCTGCTTCAGTTACTGGACCTAAATTGATAAACTTTCTCCCTGAGTCGGTTCGTATTCATCGATATGTCTCTCTCTCTCTCTCTCTCTCTCTCTCTCTCTCTCTCTCTCTCTCTCTCTCTCTCTCTCTCTGTGTGTGTGTGTGTGTGTGTGTGTGTGTGTGTGTGTGTACATGTAGGAACTGCTCGTGTTCGTGTTCTTTGATGTCTCTCTATCTCCGATAGGTCTAACTGTTGACTCTGCTAAGTCACTCGTATATCACTTCATTCCCAACTTAAGACTTCTCTGCTTCAGATTTCTTAACTTCCATATTTTCCCAGACTTTGGATAACGTTTGTAGAGGGCAGGTCCAATTTGTGTTGACCAGAATTATTTTTTTCTGGGCAGAATAGAATTTTCATGTTTTGTGATTTTTATACAGTCATAAATTCATGTAAAGATCTGGCGAGTGTGTTTGATCTGCTTGAGTGCCATAGGTGGTCGAGCGATGTAAATATAGAGTCTGTCTAGATTGTATACTATATGGGTTTGTATTTTTAATGTGATGCAAGTTTAAAATAATACTCTTCGAGGCAAACTCCGTACGGTTGTTGACCTGCATGAAAGAGAGTTTCTAAGATCAATCATTTCGCTATTATTATTTCCATATCTTACAGACGATGCTCCTCCTGGTTATTGCTGGTCCTCTGACTGTTCCTCTCCGTCTTCCTCTCCCTCTCCCTCGTCCTCTTCTCCGTCTCTTATTTCGGTTGTTCGTTGACCTTGGATGACCAATTGTCGACTCAACGAGTATAGTTTATAGCCTTAATTATAGGGGTGTCGTTTTAGTCGACTGTATTTTTAACATGTATAGTAAACGTAACGGATTTCTTTCGATGATTCGTGAAATGCCTTTGAAGTGTGCTGCTATTCAACTGTAAAGTATACAATACACTGTCTGCGGACTTTCTTAATTGCATAATATATTATGTGTTATTAATAAATAGCAAGTTAGCCTACTTGGAGTTTGCAACTGTTAACAAACAATAGAACTCAAATACAGTTTAATAATCGATCAAGAGGATTAATCCGACCAAACATTGACCTGCCTGAATAGATGTAGGCCTACGGATACAATGCGTAACATAAAAGTCTCCAACCAACCTTCTCAAACGCAGTCATTAACCAGTGTAAACTTAATCTAGACGTCTCTGGTGGCAGTGGGGTAGATAAGGGGGTTACGGGGCTAACCTCCATCCTCCTCTGCCGTCCACCCATAGGCGCAACCACCCTATGGGACCCACGGGACGCGTCCCCCCAACTTTTGGGTGGTCCCATTGACTTTATCATTATGGTCCCCCCAACTTTTAGGACGTGATTCATTTGGTCCCCCCCAACTTTTAGGACGTGATTGCATCTATGCGTCCACCTCCGTTTTCTTGTCCAAGTGCAATTGCTCTGTTCTTGCTCCTGAAAACGATTTATTCTCACTTACTTTTCTGATATCATTCGCGAGATGTCGCCGGTGTCACAGGATTCAATTCTACCCCCTCAATAATACGGGAGGGGGTACTCCATTTCGTGAAACCGGTTTTAGGATTCATTCATTCATTCATTCATTATATGCATTTATATAGCGCCTCTTCAAGGGGGCTACTCAGAGGCGCTCCCAACCTCAGCGCGGCCAAATAAAACTGTTTTAAGATGAGAGAGGAAAGTCTGAGAAGGATTTTTACAAAGAGAGCGGAGGGTCAGAGGAAGACCATTCCAGGTTGAGGGTCCCACCACCGAGAAAGCACGGCTCTGCATAATGATGATGACACCAGATAGATTTCTGCAAGGAACTCTGACAGAAAATGCGCCCGGTGTCTCGGACATGATTCGCGAAGCCAACGAGAGACTGCTTGCGTCTGTCAGCTGCAATACATGCAATGTCCTGTGGAGTTCGTTTCCATCTGTGATCAAGCGTCATTGTGGTCTCCGCCCGAGAACCCATAAACTTTGAATTGCCAACTAGGCTAAGAACTTCATACATAGGCTACCTAGGGTACTTTACAAATTATAAATTACGATTGATTGATTCACAAGAGCTTACCAATAAGAAAAATAATTATATCAAGATAATAAATAAATAATAAAAACCTGTGAACAATGAACAGTTTAATCCACTATACTTTTTAAAAGCTACTTTTCATTTCATCTTGTAGCTGTGTTGCGGCTTGTAGGCTAAACCTGATTGCTGATTAAACGACTATATATTCGTAGGCCTAAGCTAATGTTCTAATTCAATATCATAAATACATTAGGAATCTGTCATAGAGTGTGATGTGGTGTTGTGGTTTACAATTTAGGCCTAGGCCTATAATTATATAATGTATTGAACTGAACCCGATTTGAGATCCAATTGTCCTCTATTGTAATGTAATGTAATGTAAGTCTTCGAGAATTTCTCAGCGCCCACAAAACCACGTCAGGGAGACCAGCTTATTTACCGGCGCTATATCAAATCAAGTCCGCAATAGCCAGAGCTGCCTTTTCTTTGCGGTGTCAGGTCAAAATCCGAGGAGGTCAAGCCGAGTCAAGTCCTGCTATGAGTCTAGGATCGAGTTACACGATGAGATCTGCGGCTGTAGCCTGCAGTCGATCGAGTCGTGGGCTACGAACCTACGATCGACTTGGGTCGCGCGACGATCGACTCGATCGACTTCGTCGACTTGGCCTATAGTTTTGTCTCTTGCTCACCTTTGCAGTTAGCCTATGTGATCTCAAAATGAAATTATACTATAGTAGATCTGTGTCATAATCTGTGTGACGTCACAATAAACCTGATTTCGAATTCTCAGTGAATTTAGGCCTATATGATAGTAGATTTGCACTGAAATCGTAGTGATGTCACAATAATAGGCTAGGCCTCGCTTTTGATTCTTAAAATGAACTTCAAAAATTATTACAGTAGATTATGTGCAATAATCTAAGTGACGTCACAATAGGCCTCAATTGTTTATTCTCTTCTATATTAGTAGCCTAGATCTGTATCATAATCAAAGCGACGTCACAGTAGGCATATAGTTTATTCTCAAAATGAACTTATTATTTTAATAGTAGATCTGTATCATAATCAAAAGCGACGTCACAGTAGGCATAGGCCTATAGTTTATTCTCAAAATGAACTTATTATTTTAATAGTAGATCTGTATCATAATCAAAGCGACGTCACAGTAGGCATATAGTTTATTCTCAAAATGAACTTATTATTTCAATAGTAGATCTGTATCATAATCAAAGCGACGTCACAGTAGGCATATAGTTTATTCTCAAAATGAACTTATTATTTTAATAGTAGATCTGTGTCATAATCAAAGCGACGTCACAGTAGGCATATAGTTTATTCTCAAAATGAACTTATTATTTTAATAGTAGATCTGTATCATAATCAAAGCGACGTCACAGTAGGCATATAGTTTATTCTCAAAATGAACTTATTATTTTAATAGTAGATCTGTATCATAATCAAAGCGACGTCACAGTAGGCATATAGTTTATTCTCAAAATGAACTTATTATTTTAATAGTAGATCTGTATCATAATCAAAGCGACGTCACAGTAGGCATATAGTTTATTCTCAAAATGAACTTATTATTTTAATAGTAGATCTGTATCATAATCAAAGCGACGTCACAGTAGGCATATAGTTTATTCTCAAAATGAACTTAATAGTAGGTCTGTAGACTGTATCATGATCGAAGTGTCGTCACAATGGACCCAGTTTTATATTCTCAAACACTGAACGTATAATAGATATGTATCATAATCAGAGCGATGCTGCGTTAAACAGCCTCAGTTTTGTATTGTGAAAATGAAATAATATGATAGGCCTAGTAGATCTGTATTATAATCGAAATGACGCCATATATAACAGCCTAGACCGCAGCCTACTTTCGTTTCATCAGTGGATTTGTTTAATAGTAGAATTGTATCACAATCGAAGTGACGTACGTAATAAAAGGCCCAGTTTTACTTTCGCAAAATGACATCTAATTAATACTGGAAGATCTGCACAATAATCGAAGTGACGTCACAATAGACCTTGGTTATATTCTCAAAACGTACTTCTATAATAGTAGGCCACATTTGTATCATTATCGAAGTGACGTCACAAATATAGGCCAAATTTTTCAAATTCTTGATGTGGATTTATATAATAATAAAATTACTTCTTAATCAGAGTGACGTACGTTACAATGGGTACAGTTTTGTTTTCTCAAAAATTAATGAAATAACATGATAGTAGATCAGTATCCTGATCGAAGTGACGTCTCAATAGGCCTAATTTATCTTTCTCAGTGAACTTATTTAATTGTGGAATTGTACATCATAATCGAAGGGACGTCATAAAAGGCCCGCAGAAGAGTGACCTTAAATACTGGCGCTATAATATCAAGACAAGTCAAATTGTTTTGTAGGCTATGGTTAAGAGCAGGGCCGTATTTACTTTGGTGGAGGCCCATGTGCACCGCTGTGGTGGAGGCCCAATGGACATAAGATAATTGTAAAAAAAATCAATTTTAATGGTGCCGTACGTACCACAGCAATGCCGTCAGAAGGGCGCCTCACCTACAACTTGCAGCAGGATAGCCTGTATAGGCCTTACAAAATATAAAGTTTAGGCTGATCTCCATGACATACGTGTAGGCTGTACGGACCTCGTGGGGATCGAGGGCCTACGGAACTACTCATGGAGGGCCACGTCAACTTTCCGGCCCGTGGACTTTCAGAGCGACTGTGTCAGCTTGAGACCGGTATTTACGCTGTCTTCTGGAATGACCTGTTACAAAGAGCCATGCAATGCCACCAGCAAGACCCTGCAGGATCCCAAGTTAGATCTAAACTCCGCTGTTGCGCCCCAGCTGGTAAGATCACTGAAGACTTTCATTGAATCCAAGCGAGATTGCTTCCTGGAGTACGAGAAAGAATGGATCGAGAAATCCGGAACGGCAGATTACATTCAAAAGAGAGAACGCCAACGTAACGTGTGCCTTGATCCACTCGACCAACCTCGAGATCGTCACACTATTCTGCAGACGGAGCTGACACCGTCAGATAAATTTCGAATACAGAACTTTCTACCAGTCATTGATCAGTTTGTTACTGCCTTGCAGCACCGGCTTAGTGCGTACGAGCTTGTTTCGTCTCGGTTTGGCTTCCTACGCAAACTGAATGTACTGTCATCACAAGAACTGCCAGCAGCAGCATCGATTAAATCTTGTTGAGGTGTACAAAGACGACCTCGATGAATGCTTTGGAGACGAGCTTGACACGTGCAGTTTGTTGACTTTGTGGAAACATTCAAGGACGAACAAGCTCTGGATGTCTATCTCGAGAATTTCATGTATCAGCTGACATAGCTCGATGCGTACGCGTACCTTATATAAGGTACGCGTATCATACGTGCGTACCTTTCAAAGAATAAAATACGCGTACCATACGCGTATTTTATTTCTGAGTATTATTATATGCCAGTGTTTTGACGCTTCACCGATATTAAATTACTTACTTATTGGCACATGCAAACAAAGCTTATCTCTTAACAACGCAGAGTCACTATTCTATTGTTATTATTGTGCACTGTTCACTTTTGCATAATTGCATACAAAGACGCAGAATATCACCAATAAGTTGAGTACTTGACAAGTGACCAAAGTAGTGCTAAGTATTTTTTTTGTACTTTTTAATAAAAACTTCATGATAGCACCATATGTAATGTTTCATGCACAAATGCACAATGACTTATAGCATGTGCCACGGTTAAGTGTTGTACCGTACCTTTTACACCTTTTACGTACCCTTCAATAAGGTACGTTAAAATACGTACGTACCTTTCAAACAATAAAATACGTACCCTCGAGCTATGTCAGCTGATACATGGTAAACACGTTCAGGGATCATTTCCTAATGTGGAGATAGCACTCCGCATGTAGGCCTATCTGGTGCTCATGGTCAGTAACTGTAGTGCGGAACGTTCATTCTCCAAAATGAAACTGATTAAGAATAGACTTCGCACCTCGATAGGCAATGATAGGTTGTCCCATCTGGCTCTGATGAGCATAGAATCAGACCTTCTGCGTGAAATTAACTTTGATGATCTGATGACCGAATTTGCCAAGAAGAAAACACGCAAAGTTTCACTAATTTGGCATTACTTCATAGCCAAAAGAAACTAATTTCTGACCTTTCAGGCTTTCACGTTTCTTAATTTCAATTGTTTCTTTTCTTAAAATATTTGCGTGAAATTGTATCTGTGGGCAGTGCACAGTACTAAAAAAGTCTGAAAAAATTCTCCCTTGTGTGGTGGAGGCCCCTATGTGGTGGAGGCCCGTGGGCACTGGCCCCTTGTGTCCACCCCTAAATCCGGGCCTGGTTCAGAGGGTCCAAAGGAGGAGACAGTATTATTATAGTAGACTAATTATATTATATAAGCCTACCAAAGATGTTAAAGTGAGATTGTTGGTACACGGGGGACAATGGAAATAATGGTTCTGGTTAAAAATAGGGTGTTTGTTAGACTGACACAGAATATAGGCTAGGCCTATAGGCTAATGGTCTTAGGCCTAATATCACAGTATTTATAGGCTGCTGTGATAGTAGGTCTATAATCCCCTATTCCTTTTCGGGTCTTGAAGGAACTGAAGATTTTCACGGGCCTACTGTGGGAGAGAGAACAATGCAATACCAACTAACCGTTAAATTAACTAAAACCTTTAGTGAGTCGCGTTGCTTTTAAATTAATTAACCGCTGCGAGAGTTCCAATGAGAATGAAAATGCAACTAAATTGAGAAATGAATGCGCTATAGAAACCGAGAAATTATAACGTTGGCTTCTGGCGTTATTATATCGCTCGGTTGGATATGTTTAAAGTTTAAAGCCAAGAAATTATTTAGCGTTTTAAATGCAATAATAATCTTTAATTGCTATTAAATACTGACGTATTCATCGGTTGAATTTGATAAAGTACGTTGCATTATAAACTGAATAAATTTTCTTGCGGCGAGTGCTATGTTTTCGGTTCTTGTGGCTTCATCTTTTCCTTCACGCAGTCTTCTCAGGACTTTGTAGGCCGTATAATTATACATTTTCTTGGTGTTGCATTGCAGTAGCACATTTAGCGTATTTTTTAATTCTGAAGACTGCCTGCCTGTATACATAAACAATAATTATGGTTGTCCACGATTTGGCTAAAATAGAACGCTGCGACCTATCAGCCGCATCCCATGATGCAATGCGCTCAGTAAGCAACTAATTAACGCGAGGTCTAAGTAAAACGGTCATGTTAATAATTAGAAATGAGGGGAAAGTATGCAGTAAATACGAGTAAATAGAAAATTCGAAAGTGAAAAGCCTGCGCTTCATAAACTGACTAGGTGCTTTTGAAGTTAAAGTTAATTAACTTGATTTGCGTTTCGCACTTTGACCCCGCTAATTTCGAACGGATCCGAACGAAGGCTCATGACATGAAAGGCTGTTTCCGTCGACAGAGTTTCGAATATTTAATCTTTATCCTTTTAAGCTTTTTTAGTGATTTTTCTATTGCTGTGTTTCAACAAAATGCTCTATTTAGGCCTACTTACTTAGAACTTGAGCTAATTTCTTGTTAACCCTTTACCAGTTCATTTTTAAATTTTAAGGCCGTTTTCAGCGGATTTCTCGGGGCAAACGGGTAGAAGATTAATTACTTCCTGAGCCCATCATGGGATCCAGTTCATAAGGTTGCACTGTAATGATTTCTTGGGCAGTCATATTTTTTACATGGGCAGGCATGCAGTCTTCAGGATTACCGCGTATTTTATTAATCTACGCTGGAGGTGGCGAGATATGATCCTCATCTTCCTGTTGCAAGGGTGTTTCTGGGCAGCGCAGGCACTTCGGCCGCCAGGTGATCCATTACGGATGCCAGTTAGACAGGAGCACCGATGTCAAATCTAGGGCTGCCAACCGTCCCGGATTCACCGGGACAGTCCTGGAATCGGCCCTGTGCGTCCCGTGTCCCGGATTGATCCCAAATTGTCCCGGAATTTGCTGTTGATGTTCACTACACAAAATGTTCTATTTTGACACTAAACTCGACAAATTGTGCGAAGATTTTACGTTCTGTGCTCTACCAGACCTTACGTTTATGACTGAAAATCGGATGTTGTACAGCGCTATATACATGTAATAGGTTGAAGTCTTCAAAACTTTATACGCCATTGACACTCAGTAGCATTGTGTCCAACGACGCCAGTCCATTGCCAACGCTTTTTACAATGATATTCAGCTACTTCAGCATTTAGGATAATAGATGACCTGTTGCTTAACAATCGCTTTTTCCTGAACACCAAACTTGTTAAAGAGGAAATGTTGGCAAAATGTTGGGCGTGGCATGCGCTGATTTCTACGACTTTGTGCTCAATGCTGTGGAACTGTGGGACTGCTTAAACTTCAGCACGAGAATAGGCCTACGCTTTAGAGAGGTCTTGCTCTCCATCCATTAAATGACAAAGATCTGTAATCGTAATCTCCTAATTTCTAAAGCGCCACTCGAAAGCCAAGCGCGGGGCACCAGCTTATTCACGAGCGCTGCGTTGAGTTAGAAGGGTTGTCCGTGAGAGTATAGTCCGTGGTATTCCGGGTCGAGTTACCATAGGATCAGGATCAAATGCGTTGAGTCAAAAGGGTTGTCCGTAAGAGTAGTCCATGGTGGTACGGGTCGAGGTACCGTAGGATCAGAGGGGTGGAACAGCTAAGCTGCATGCATGACAAATAGTTGTACAAGCCCGGCTGTATAATGGTGTGGGGCTACCTATGGCATGAGCTTCGCTCGTGCTAGGCTCATGAGTGCATGGTTAGGCTACTTTGGTGTCGGTAGGCCTATGTCTAGGTTACTGGAATTTAACAAGCTCTCTTCCTGAAGCTGACTCTTATTTTAAATTTATGACACTAGTCTTGTCTTTTAAAAATTTAACTGCAATCATTAACGACTATTTTTTAGTGGATTGTATGTCCTTTATCCGGATACACAACAATAATTGTTACATTTATATGCAATAATACTGGACAGTGTAAATTGGTAATATTACATATCGAGCGACTACGTACGGTTGTCCCGGAATGGCAGAATCAAAAGTTGGCAGCCCTAGTCAAATCGCTCCTTGTAGTTGAATAAAATACGTCAAAATGGAGTTGACTATTATAGACGTTCCTAGTGTCAGAGGAATAATGAAATACGGAAAGATGGAGTTGGATCTACTATATGAAAACAATAAATTACACTTAATTGTAGCTTTTATTTTATTTTTATCAATCCATCTATCTTCCTGTGACTCATACGTAGAATTGTCTAAGTTGGGTATTTATTAGGCAGCGCAATTCTGGATTCATTGAGTTGTTTAACAAGACGAAGATGTTGAATCAACTGCGCTGTTAAGTCATTGCTAATTTTTCTGTTGTTTCTGCTCAGATGCCTTGCTGGTATTTTGAGAAAGACGAGTTGCTGCATTCACCTTCCGAAGCAGACGGTATTAATGCGGAGACTGAATCGCGATATCGTGAAGAAGGAGCAGGATTCATCATTGAGTTGGCAAACAAACTGGGAATGTATCCTATAGATGCTGAATGACGCAATGTCATCCATGTTTCTATGCAAACAAAGCAATGTGTCTTTTTCAACTTTTGCTTATTTCAGCATCGCATGACTTCAAAGTTACGGAGATTTTTTGATCACTTGTCCCTACCTTCTTCCTGCCTTATGTCTTGTGTTAAAACAACATAATTGAAGGTATAGATTGTAATCTTTTTGTGTGCAGCTTATGGAAGAGATTTGTACAACACACTAAGTATCTGTCCTCATTATATGCAAGAATGCTTTTGTGTAGCACGAACCTCTCAAACATAGATATCTAACTGCGGTAAATGGTGCAACGTTAGATAATGAGATGCAGACACAGAATTTATGTTGCAGTAAATCAATTGAGACTGTCGACATTTAATACCAGATTGTTTCGAGAAGGTTATTATTAATTATTAATTAGCTGCTTTTAATTTGCTGCTTTCTATTAATTAGCTACTTTCTATTAATTGGCTACTTTTTATTAATTAGCAGCTTCTATTGTTCCAGTGTCTAACGCAGAAACCACCAATTGATTTGTGTGCAAACTAAGCCACAGTCAGATAAGCATGTACAATTGCACAATTGTACAATAGTAAAATTGTACATTAAATGTTTGGTAATAATTATGTTCTTCCGTCGTTTCCTTAACTCTCGATTGATTCAGACAATACGATACGTATGCCGCTGCTGTCGTCTATTTCCATCGATTTCACGTCTTACAGTCGTTCAGGAATTTCCATCGACACGTGAGTCAATAGAAAGACAGATAAATGTTAATGACTTCACGTGAGTCAATAGATCAATTTATGTTGACGACTTCACGTGAGTCAATAGAAAGACGGATAGATCGAGTAAATGTTAATGACTTCACTTAGATTTTCAGACTTTCGTGTTTTGCTGCTCTCTGTCACTCTGTGAAACCAGAAAATGGCTGATGATTTGAGATGTAGATGACTTCAGCTGTAAAGCAGGATTTGTTTGTTTGTTTGTATGTGCACTTGTTATAGCGCCCCTTCAAGCTCTCTCTACTCAGAGGCGCTCCCGAATGCAGAGCGGACACTGCATCGGAGTTTCACGCCGAAGCGCTGAGCAATTGCGAGTGAAGGACTTGCCCAAGGTTCTTACGCGGCGAGGTGGATTCGAACCTCGAACCTTCCGGCTTCAAGGCAACGACGCCACCACTACACCACCGCGCCCCACAGGATTGCTGATTGGATGTAATTAATGTTCAACCTGAAATGCGGAAGCTACAGGGTTTGAGATATATCTGGATTTGAGTCGCCACTCAACCAGTCACGGTGTATGAGTGCTCAGCAGAGCGTGACATCTGCTGAGGAAATAAGAATGCCTTCAAGCAGAGAGCATGTACATGATGATGAATCCGCAAATCTTACTACAGATTACCTTTTATAATACTATGCACCATAGTATTATAATATCTGTAGCAGTCTTATGGTTGCATCTTTTTTTACGTTGCTTCTTCTCATCAGGTGACGGCAACGAGTTGTCTTCTGTTGTCGAGTAAGACGCAGGAGAACAAAACAACGCTTCAGGATCTGTTGAAGACAATTAAGTTGCTGCTGTCCGAGAAGCAATTCAGTGTCTTTGGAGCAGATCCACAGGTAAACAATAGCAACAGCAGTAACATTGCAATACTTACTGTTACTTTGGACCTGTGTACTGGAAGTCGTGTCTCTGTCTGTATCTGTCCCTCTTGTCTCTGTCTGTATCTGTCCCTCTTGTCTCTGTCTGTATCTGTGCCTATGTCTCTGTCTGTATCTGTGCCTATGTCTCTGTCTGTATTTCTGCCTATGTCTATGTCTGTATTTCTGCCTATGTCTCTGTCTCTGTCTGTATCTCTGCCTATGTCTCTGTCTGTCTATTCCTATGTCTCTGTCTGTCTGTATGGCTGTATCTGTTGAACTGTGACTTTATTGTCCATGGTTGCTGCATTGAACATCTCTATCATCCTGATGATGATGATGATGATGATGATGATGATGATGATGATGATGATGATGATGATGATGATGATGATGATGATGATGATGATGATGATGATGATGATGATGATGATGATGATGATGATGATGATGATGATGATGATGATGATGATGATGATGATGATGATGATGATGATGATGATGATGATGATGATGATGATGATGATGATGATGATGATGATGATGATGATGATGATGATGATGATGATGATGATGATGATGATGATGATGATGATGATGATGATGATGATAGCAGAAAGCAACACAAAGACTTCGTTGGTGCTGTATAAATTGTTAGTTGAGTTGGTGCTATATAAATTGTCAGTTGAGATGATTATTATTAACCTGTAATTAACAAAGTCCTCAGTCGTGACTGACTATGATGTGCTAAGAAGGAATCCTTATTTAGATTTTGCCACTCGAGTGTCGTTTGTTGTCGTCGTCGTTTGTTGGCGATGTGTTGTTCGATGACGTTTGTTGGTCGATGACATTTGTGTTTGTAGCAAGACGTCATCCAGACGGAGATGTCGCTTCTGGAGACGTTGAAGTTTGACCTTGAGGTCATCCATCCCTACGCTTACCTCCTCCACTACACCAAACTCCTCAAAGGTTTCTCTCTATAATATTCATTACAACAACGGTTTCTTGTGTGGAAAATTTCATTGATGTCCTATGTTTGGTTTGGTTTATGCCTTTGTTTTCATGATATTTTGACGAACCTCTTTAGGTGACATGTCTTACGATTGCTTAAGATTTGCTTAGAACAGGTTATTGAATGCAGAAACACATTCTATTGCGTGTTTGAACTTATATTGTGCAGCTTACAATGCTACACTGATCATTGGTTGTCGTGGAATGGTGCACGGGGGGACCAGGATGGTATAGCTTGATGAAGGATGGTGCGGTTTAAGTGTTGAGGGACAACGTACTGAAGTGCAGGAAAGAGAGCAATGGCATGTACCAATGCTTAATCAAATCAAATCTTCTGCCATTGATGTTACTGGGTCATTTCCAGTACTACACAGATGCCGGTACCAATGTATTGGTCATAAATGAAGTCCATTGTTGATTGGAGACGACCGTTTTTAAGAGACTTGAATAAATTTATGCGATTGTTTCTATCCTATGATGGCTGTTGAAGACTGATGTTTATGTAGGATCTGGCGCTTAACACTGAACACCAGAATGAGTTGGCTAAAAGCAACCGGGAATTTAATCAATTGAACTTGTTGTAAGATGTTAGAAGAAGTTTTTTGGTTGGTATAAGTTTTGCAGCAGCTGCTTAAATGTGATGATCTGAGTTTTTGAATTTCAGGTGAGAAAGAGAGAATTCAACAAGTCCTACATACGTCTTGGACATTTGTCAATGACAGGTCAATATTTATTCTCTGCTATTCCTACTCCATACTCACAGTTTAATTAATTATCATTATTGCTATTTTTGCTTCAAGAGTTTTGTGCAATCCTTGAGGCACAAAAATTATGCTGAACTGTTGACCTCTAGTTTTATTTTTGAACTTATGGGACTTTACCATCCCCTATTGTAAGCATTACTGGTTTTACGCTGACATTTGCAAATTACAAATGAACCCTGCAGCTGAACAAAGAAGCGGGTGAAGTGGAAAATTTGAATTTATGTAAATAGTCGATTGAATTATGTCCTGCGAGAATTAGTCTACTTCATTTGTGATGAGCGTAAATTCTTGCAAATCTTTTCTACATTCATTCTGGTCAGTTGCGTACAGTATGTCCTGACATTCGTAACTTGATGCAGTTTATCTTAAATTTCAAATTGCCTTTATTTGCCATCTACATGTGATCTATTTAATTCATTCATTCATTCTGAGAATTTATATAGCGCCTCTTCAAGATATCTACTCTGCACTAACTAGCCGAAATGATGTTAAGAGTCATAGCAAGCGAAAAATAACAAGTTGCAAAACAAAACACAGTAAGCTGAAAGAGTCACCAGTGGCGAGCCCTAGCAAACACGTAGAGTTAACGATCGGATTCCCGTAGACAGCTGGTAGATGGCGTGGTTGATCGGAGTCTCTGGTAGGTGGTAGATGACGCCCGTCCGGCTAATCGTTGAGGCTCAAGGATGCGTGTAGGAGAGGGCATTCGTCGCTTGTCGGTCGGTAGTTGGAAGCGCCGCCAGTGACAACAGTTGAGGTCACTCCACTGACCCGCGTGAGCTGTCGTCCTGTTCACACGGGTCAGCTATTTGTCTTAATGTTCTGACTTTCTGGATGTGGACCTGATGATAATTTGGTTTTGGTGAACCGTGAAGGCATTCATTGATGCGTCCGGTGTTAGACACGTGCAGTTGGTGTTATAGAAGATATTATTAACCAATGTTGTAATTGTTTGATGAGCAATAAGTT
>OX457040.1:584856-587356 GCA_949752735.1 Lumbricus terrestris | reverse complement strand
CAGCTACTCAAGAAGAAGAAGTGCCGACCGGCGCGGAAGGCGAGATCGATCCCTACATCGCAGTCCATCTCCTCCATCGCAAGTCGTCCAACCTCCACCGGAGCCAGGGACCTTCTTCCTGTCAAGAGAGAGCTTTGAGGAGATCCAGGCTCAGCTGAGAGCCAAGTCAGGCCAACCTCCTCCACCTGACCCATTTGGCCTGGCTCAGCCCCCTCCCCCTCTGCCCCCTCCGCCACGCCTTGCCCCATTCCAGGACCCATTGCGACCGTTTGTTCCATCCAGCTATCCACAAGTTGGCTATCCAGCTCCTCCTCCTCCACGGGCGCAGGTCGTCGTAGCTTTTCCGTATCAGCCGCCACCCGCAGCAATGCCACCTGCTGTCCCCCATCAACCGTTTCCCCCTGGCACTGGATTTCCACAAAGGCTTGTTGGTCCCACCCAGATCCTGGTCCATCATCATCCTCATCATCAGCAGCAGCAGCAGCCTCCAGGGATGGCAAGGCCAGTGATGACAATGCACCCAACCCACATCCCTGGGTCACCACTTCATCCTCATCCAGACATGCACGTCTTTGGCCGACCACCTGGTTCGTTCCATGAGGTACGAGGTCCATTTCCTCAACAGGGCTTTGATGGTCACCCACCACCTCCAGGTGTGCCAGGCTATATGCGGCCTCCTCCTAATCAAGAAGTGCATGTCTTTGCCTCCCCTGAGGGACTCCCACCACACATGTACCCACCTCCACCCCGTGTGCCTGATTCTCCGCATTCCCATGAAGTACCATATGGGATGGGAGGAGAGGGGAGTGGGATGATGGAAACGACGTCACCAAACGCTACAAGATGGTCGCAGATGACGGTGAATGCGCCACGGATGACAATGCAGCGTTCGAACTTGATCAGTCTCAGCACCAGCGACCCTTTCACCGGTCAGTCGTGATTGGCTACTGCTGATGATGCAACGTTGTTAATGAAGTCTTCAATGGTTTGGGTGGGGGCTGTTCATATATTACGTATGCAGGGAGGGGAGGGAGGGAGGAGCACGGAATTGAGGCGATTTGAGTGCGGGTGCATATGGCGGAGATGTGACAAAATGTACCGCACACAAAATAAATGTCTAACTTTGACGTCTGCATTAATTAGCCTAATGCTCTGAATTATCCATAGTCATCCAATGTCATTTGACAACATTACAATTGAAAATTGATTACATTACAATTGAAACTCTGTTCAGATCTATACTGTAAACCATAACAGTTGACAAATATTAGTTAGCAACTATGATGTTTAAAAAAATAAATAGTAGCCTGCGGTAAAAGAAATGTTTTATTGATGACTTTAGCTGATAAAATTTTGCAATGGGAGGGAGAGTGTAGAAACTTATTTATATGTATGCGTAAAGCAGGAGGGTTCTTCAAAATGTGCGAGTTGCAACAGGTGTGTGTGGGGAGTTTGAAATTTTTTTGCGTACACTTATAAATGGATGGACCGTTATGATACTAGATAGAACTGTTGTTATTGTTTCGGTGTTGTCAATCTCAACAACCTCATGTCAGGTTGTTGAGGTTATTATCTCAACAAAATATACTAATCCATTTTGAATAAATGACTTCAGATGAATCAGACTGTTTTGTTGAAATTCACTGTCTATTCACCTTTTCACTAAGGTTTGCTCGTATGCGTTTTGTCGCAGCCTTACAACCGTCAGTTTTTGCAGAGGTTGGGAGCAATCTTTAGTAGTAACCTTGAAGTGGTGTTATATAAATAATGAAGAACTCGTTTATTATTATAATTCTTTGTAGTCTTTGTTTATTTAAGTATAGAATGTCATACATGTAGACACTTGGTATACAAGTACATATTAATATTATATGTTTATTAGCTGTGTGGTATTTCCCAGAGTAACTTAGGTTGATGACCATTGTGCAAGGACAGCTCTTTTGCCAGTACGGATCGCGTACCTGTGGAGGCGGGGGTGGGGGTGGAGGAGGTAGGGGGAATGGGGAGTCGAGGGGTAGGGTGGAGGGGCGGGATGAGGGGGTGGAATGGGGTTCGAGAGGTGGGTGGGGGTGGGGTTGGGATGGAGGGGGTGGTGTGGTGTGGAGGGGGGATGGGGTGGGGGTGGAGTGGGGGTGTAGGGGTGGAGGGAGTGGGGATGGGATGGCGGAGTGGAGATTCTCGGGTGGCGTACCGGTAGAGGTCGGAGTGTGGTGGGGTGTTGTGTGGTGGGGTTGTGGCCGGAGCGGGTCGAATCCTAAATTTCCCGGGCAACGCCGGGTACCCCAGCTAGTCAATTAGTAATAATTTAATTGTTGACTGATTTTATTTTGCTTTCAGTCTTCGGGGAGAAGAAGTCGACTTTATGGCATCGGTTAGCAACTGATTTCAATGCCAATCAAATATATTCGACAATAAATATAATCGTCTATTTCGATCTTTCGTTGTGACTAAACACCAACCTGCTGAGAGTGCATGATCGAATTATAGCTAAGGGTGGGGG
>OX457040.1:466052-584656 GCA_949752735.1 Lumbricus terrestris | reverse complement strand
ACAGAAGTGCTTCTGCAACTGCACAAATCCATTTAGAACTGCACATTTTGTGTACAACTACACGTTAAAAAAAACCTGTTACATTGCAATTGAAACGCTTTGTTCAGATCTAAACTGTAAACCATGACATTTGACAAATATTAGTTAGCGAATATGATGTTTAAAAAAATAAATAGTATTCTGCGGTAAAAGAAATGTTTTATTGATGACTTTAGCTGATAAAATTTTGCAATGGTGAGAGAATGTAGAAACTGATTTATATGTATGCGTAAAGCAGGAGGGCTCTTAAAAATGTGTGGGGAGTTAGAATTTTTTGTGTACACACATAAATATATATATATGGATGTATGGATCGTTATGATACTAGATAGAACTACTGTTATTGTTTCGGTGTTGTCAATCTCAACATCCTTATGTCAGGTTGTTGAGGTTATTATCTCAACAAAATATACTAATCCATTTTGAATAAATGACTTCACATGAATCAGACTGTTTTGTTGAAATGATCAGTTTGTATCAGCTGTTGTTGTTGACGTAGTAATGTCTTCAAGATCTGTGCATTAATTGTTTGCGTCTCCACCTCAGCAAAATATCATCAGAAGTCTTGCTTCGTGAAGTTATGTTATGAGGCGAAAAATTAGTGCGGAAAATTTCATATTTTTCCGGAAAATTTCCAAAGTTTTTACCCGACAAAAGATAATTTCCAATATTTGCCTTGAGTGAGTGGTGTAGGCGTATTAATAGACTAAGGCAAAGCCGTCTAATAGCTGCGCAGCTAACAAATGTTAACTTGCCAGATACTCTGAACGGCTAATGAACAGTGTTTAATGTTCATAATTTATGAGTGAATATTTCCAAAATTGACTTAAATACTGAACACAAATAAAAGGAACCTTAAAAATTAAAATGAAACTTTTCAGTTTTGTCTGCTATTGAAAATCCGACATAAGCCTGAGTTAGATGTATTTTCTGGTCCTGTGGAGTTTCAGGAAAATTTTCAGAAAAATACTTTCTGGAAAAACTGCATCACCATCTTGAAGCATCCAAACTGCTAAAAATAACTGCATTGTGTTCAACAGGGCTTGCCGTTTTGAGGTGTTTGGTGTATGTTGAAACTATGAAAGTCCAATTAACAGCTCTGGGTAAATACATATAGAATAAGACATCGTACTTGCTATTTTATAAACAACTCACCATAATTTACCAAAATAATGACAGCTAAATAACCAGTTTCCTTAGAGTATGTAGCAATCGTTGACTAGAGCAAGTTCGACCAACGAACGACAATAAGTTCAACAACCCATTAATACCTCAATGACAGTAGATCCAGTCTTTGTCAAATAATTTACAAGATGATCTCGTTTTTATTTATGATTATAAAGCAGCGGAGAGCGAAGCGTTGCTATGGCGACGATGCTGATGGGTCGGAGGTTGCTGTGGACTACAGTAACTGTTGTAGTCGGTCGTCAGTTGTGCGCTAGATGTCGTCTGAGTGTCGTTTAGTGTGGACAAGTATTGTCGCAGTGCAATGATGCAGACGGGTTGTTTGGCAGCAAATTCTTCCAGGTAATCACTGCTGCTGCTGCTGCCACCTTCAGTCGGACCCAGGTCCATCTGAAAATTGTGTCACATGTCACGTACAAATACAGGGTGCGCCAAAAAAGTAATCCCATACGGTTTTTAGCCCATATCTTGGCCAAACATACGAATTTTTAAATGAAACAGTACAGTCTTAAAGGCAATTCATATTTACGTAAAATGGTCACATTTCAACAAAATATTTCAAACAGAACAAAAGTTATATAACTTTTAGTGAGGCCACCCACCGTTTTTCGACTAGGCCATGAAATGTGAATAAAATGCATATTGTCAATTAATAATATTGGTGACTGCTTGACGGGCCTACTCCTCTCAGCGACGGATCTCAAATCCAATCAGGTGACCTACAGGCTATTTAAAATCCCTGTCTGATTTTAACCTCCGATGTGAATATCCATTGCTACAATGTTCACTTCATTTAACACTGGATATCATGCAATATAATTTGAATAATAATAATAATAATTCTCAACCTGGGTGATGTAGGTAATCATTGAAAAGACGTCTTTTCCCTTAACAACCGGTTCTATGATCCAGCCACTCGAAGACATCTGAAAAGAATCATACAACAACCAATGACAACAAGTCAAACATTGTTGCAATATTATGAGCTCCTCAAACAGCTGGATTGATTATCTATGGATCGTTAGATCATCTGGTCACCTGGTGCCGTCAGCTCTTGGAGCTCTGGCGATATTCTTGATGTATCCTCTCCAGATTAAGAAAAAGGATCGTTAGATACATAAATTAAATACCGATTAGTGAATTGCTGCCATTTCTCAGTGTCACAGAAATGGAATGACCTTTTACAATTATTGGCTATAGAGGCATTCTGTATAGTATTAAAACTGTTTCTCTAGACTAATGTGAACTGTTGCACCTTGACACGAGACGGAACGAACTCATGGACAACATAAGCTGTAGGCCTAACATGATGTTGCGTCAGTCGATCAGGAGCTATATATATATATTAGGCCTACTCAAAGAAACTGAAATTTGTCGCAATTTCTCGGTTTCTGTAATAGAAACACAGGCGATCGCCACAGATACGCAGTGAAATGATGCGAATGATGTATCATGTGTGGGTGCGTGTGTGCGTGCGTGTGTGTGCGTGCGTGTGTGTGTGCGTGCGTGTGTGTGTGTGTACGCGTGTGTGGGCTGAAGAATTAATTTATCGTAACCTTGACTCGTGTAACGTTCTCCAACTCTTTGCACTTTGGCCAATCAACCGACTGGAGGCTAATGATGTATCTCTTGCCTTCGCATTTCTCGCTTTGCAAGAGGCAAAAATCGTGGCACTGCTTCTTCGGTGATTGCCTTCCATCCTCGTGGTACATCATATAAACTGTATTTTTAATCAGATAAAAACGCTAAAATTTATATGAAAAAAACAACGATGAAGCTTCTGGTTGATTTTAATTAGGAAAAAGTCAACATAGTTTGTCTCAAACATAAGAAATTTTGAGTGTTCAGAGTTCACTCTAAATGATCATCATATTAGGCCTAAGATGAGATAAAAAAAGAAAACTATACACAATGCAGTAGCAATGTCTCGCTTATCTTCGCTGATCAATTATTGCATAATTTTTAATGACATAAGATGCCTTGGATCACCAGAGAGCTTTGTTATCCATCAGTCACAGCTAGTGAGCATGTTGCCGAGGGCGTATATGAAGAATTCAGGGGCTGGGGAAGGGTCTCTGCAAGTCGGAAAATGAGATATTGAAAAATAAGTTGAATTAGGCTTTAGTGGATATATCCAAGATACTAAGTTAAACATCATTACACCGCCAAAAAGTAAATTGAGATTTAAAATAAAAACTGTGTTTCTTCTTCAATGATGGTTAAACATGGCGTAAGTAGATAATAGGCCTAATCCAAATGAGCAACTATATATGCTTTTGGCTTTGATGCAGTGCTGGCAGTAAGGTCTACAACTGCAAGAGTGTCCAAGGATCACCATGGAAACTCGTGTGTGTGTGTGTGTGTGTGCGTGAGGTTATATTAAAATCAAGTCATGGACCTAATTCTTAAATAAATCTATTACCCACCTATTTTCAGGCCACTTTGAAATTCATGAAGCACTTGAACTTTCTAGAAGAAAATGACAAGACAAGACATACCAGGTAAGACACTCAATAAATAATTGCTCATCTCATCAAATGATATATTAAGAGAATGGAACCTCGGTCGATTTCATAGCGCAGGTCAACGAACAAGGACAGTTGCACATTACACCTCATATTAGACATTGAAACATCTGAAATAAGGCACCCATTGAGAACGAGAAGAGATGATGGGCCTAGGTAGGCAAATTAATTATTAAAATACCCCATCGTTTGATAAAAAAACCTATCTTCTAACGAGATCATGACATTGCTCTAATTGGGGCGACATCTCGGAGAATAGTTCTTGTAAGGTACGTCGGATTGCGTTCTTATGAAAAGTACAGGCAATTTAAATTCCTGGCAGGGCTGGAAGCAGCTCTACCACTTTTCTGAACCGTTCATCCATGAAACCTGGAGAATTTCTTGTATTCGCAGGAGTTAAGACAACGATGATGACATTAATGTGAGAAGAGAACCTGAAGCGAACTGTCGTAAGTCTTTCTGCTGGGCGGCTTTCGGAGAATTTCGTAGACGAGCATTGGAGAAGCTGGGACCATTCCTTTACCAAGGTAGCTGTAACAAAAGATAGCCTACAGTCACACCCAATGCAGTCAGTTTTAGTTTCAGAAGGGGCGGAAAACCTTTGACCAGCTTGTATAAATTAGTTCGTACTCTAAACCATAAAATAAAATAAAATTTATAAATCAAGAACAAGCTAGATTCGTAGGCTACATTACCTTTAATAATTATATGAGCACATTGAGCAGGCTATGACATTAGCCTATTAGGCTGCAATTAAGCATTCCAATGTAAGCCTGCCCTGTGATCAAAAAATTAGCCTACCGTTTGTTTTCTGTGGTTAAAAGATTTAACATGTTTTAATTTACTCTGTAGTCTTTTACTATGTTTGATTTTCTGCTCTCATGAAGTCATGAACTCGTAATGACGAATAATATTGATTCATTAAATGTACCGACACAATAATTATATACAAACTGTTGATTTTTTTACCCTACCATAATCTATCGTAAAATGAATTTTCAGATGACAAGAAGTGATTTAAGACGAACCTGTGAATGGGATTGTCATCATCGACTTCTTTCTGTAGTATTACGGTGTCTTTCTCCAGACCACGGTACCTACAGCAAGTAACGACAGCTTGAGAAATGTAGACTGTAGAGAAATAACTGAGGGAGGGAGTCAGACACTGATCTATGTGTAGGCCTACTTGGGTTGCAATGAAGATTGAAGACATTACTATGGGGTCGTAAGAAAGACTGGGGGTTGAGCCCTCCCTCCGGCAATTCTCACTCTGAGTAGCCAACTAGCAATCAAGATCACATTCTTAGGCCAGGGCTTTCAATGACTAACAAAAATCTCCGAATAAAACTGGTTGCTAAATGTAGGCCTACAGAAACGGAAGGGATTTGCCATTCCCTGTAACAAATTAAGAGCACCTGATCTGCAAACAGAAATTTAATACAGATTTAAGAAGTTAAGAACCACACACGCAGCCTACCTATAATATTCAATTGTATGAGTAATAAATTATGATATTATAATAAGCGCCATTGAATTTAATTAAGCTCCATCATAATTAAGTATAATGGATCGGTTGGCTATCCAACAGAGGAGCATTTTGATCCTCATACTCCAATGGAAGAGGAGCATTTGTTGAACAGAAGAGGAGCATTTGATGAACAGAAGAGGAGCATTTGATGAACAGAAGAGGAGCATTTGATGAACAGAAGAGGAGCATTTGATGAACAGAAGAGGAGCATTTGATGAACAGAAGAGGAGCATTTGATGAACAGAAGAGGAGCATTTGATGAACAGAAGAGGAGCATTTGATGAACAGAAGAGGAGCATTTGATGAACAGAAGAGGAGCATTTGATGAACAGAAGAGGAGCATTTGATGAACAGAAGAGGAGCATTTGATGACTTACGTCCATCCTCCTGTCGTCTTTGCCTGTTCTTTGTAGCTGCTTGTTATGTTCAACTGAGACACACGTCCTTTCTACACAGAATTTCATGACAATGGACCACATTATAGAAACAAAAGATACTCTAGACATCATCTCGGAATATATTATAAATAGAACATCATTACATAGATTGTTATAATTATTTGGACCATGTTCACAGAATTTGACAGAAAATACAAACATCTGGAATGTTTAGGTAGTAAGTAGAATGTTTCGTCTTTCTGAGCTTTGATTGAGTCTAAAGAAAGAAAGAAAGAAAGAAAGAAAGAAAGAAAGAAAGAAAGAAAGAAAGAAAGAAAGAGACAGAGAGCGAGAGAGACAGACAGACAAACAGACAGACATATAGAGACAGACAGACAGACAGAGGCAGTATTAAAAAGGGAATTTAAATGCGTATGAAGAAAGTCTCTTTTATGTGCAGCCAAAACTCTCTCAAACTTGTACACGGTGAACGGAAAAAACCGAACCTCTCCAATTGCTGCAATAACTTATGTAATAATTTGTGAATTTCAATAAAACATGGAGAAGCATCAGTTCAAAGGACATGAATCAGATTACTATCAGTTTCAGTTACAATGAGTGTCCAAAATAACCTCCTTAGGTCTCAACACATGCACGCACAAAGACGCGCTCGCCACTGACCAATTACTGAATCCATGACCGCTTGATCAAATTCGTGTCCGTAGCAAACGACTCCCAGGGATGTTTTTCTTCAGTGTTCCGCCGAAAACGAATACAGGCGATCATTTTGGCAATTCAAACGTGAAACAAGAGTGAACATTTTCACGTCGACAAACCAAAAAAAATGTATCAAGTCTACCGGATAGCGCTTTAAGAACTGACTTTCTCGCTCGATGTGCACGCGCCTGTTGTTGACCTTCGTTAGTTCAGTCGCACTATACGTTCCTTGAAACATTTTAATCACTTCAAGTTGTAACTGGAATAGTGCATAATTAAAAGAAATGGTTAAGTTTATACTTGGGAATAAAATAGTCTTAGTCGCTATAAAAATTTAAAATAAATGTTGATTTCTCTATTTATTGTGGAGGTTCGGTTTTTTCCGTTCACCGTGTATATTAGACTATGTATGATGTATTCAGTTTGATATTGGCTTTCATCAACAGCTATTCGCAAAGTAATTACTCACCTACAACTCATTACGATTAAGCCACAGGTGGCTCTGTGTTTGCTTTGCGTGTGCTCTTGTGTGTGTGTGCGTCCGTGTGTTTCTGCGCGTATGTGATTTGCGTGTGTCTGTGTGTGTGCGTGCGTGTGTCCGTGTGTATGTGCGTGCATATGTGCGTGTGTGTGTCCTTACCTCTGCGATTAGATCAGCTATTGTCGCCTCTGCAATTAATTTAAACTGGTTTTCCAATTCACCGTCTTCTACAAAAAGGAAAAAATACAATTTCAAAATCATTACAATGGAATCTCACGAATGCACATAAATACGATCATCTGGTTGACTTAAACTTGAAGCCACATAAATAATATATCCAATTTGCAATTCGTATTAAATTATTAATTTATCTAAATCTCAACGTGATTAAATAGTTTATTGAAATCATGGGTGACATCATGGAGTGGCAAGAAGGACAATTGCTTCCCTGGAAATGCCATGGCACGGCTATTTTTTATCCATTACATCTTCGCTTTTAACAAATTTCTTTGCACTTAATGCACTAAATACTAATGTTAGGCCAACTAATGATACATAGTGGAATTGAGATATCTACATAGGGGTGCAGTGGTGCAGTGGGTAAGTTTGTTGCCTTGCAGCCGAAGGTTGCAGGTTCGAATCCACCTCAAACCGCAAACCTTGAGCAAGTTCTTCACTCGCAATTGCTTATGCGCTTCAGTGTCCGCGCTGTAGTCGGGAGCGCTTCTGAGTAGGAATCTTGAAGGGGACTTATAACAAGTGCACATACATACATACATACATAGATTTAGAAGCGTTTATGAATTATACCAATGTCCTTTAGTTCATGCTTTGCATTTTTCAAGCTCTTGCTATAAATTTTACCCGTGTCCATCAATTGTGTTTCACTCAAAAATAATTGCTAAATGATCTGTGGAATCCTTAAATTATTAGGAATCAATTTTACGAATTGACTTCTGAATTTTGAAGTAGATTTTTATAAATCCGAATCTTCCAGTAAACCTGATTGACATGATAGATGTAACTTACTATTTGACTGATCAACTGACTCGAGACTTTCTGATATTTCTTCCAAAGATGGAATTCTCTTCCCATCCGCAACATCCTTCTCTTCCACTTTCTCACCGACGATCTCTGATTCCCTGCTGTACATGTCGCTGCTCTTCACCGATTTGCTTCTTCCGATCTCATTGAGGAGAGGCATTCGTCTTCGCAGCGTGTTCTTTGCCACTCCGCTTGTCTTCAGGTCATCTTCCTCTTTTCCGCCATTTTCCAAAATCTCCTTCTTCTGTACAGCAGGCGTCGTCGTCTGTTCTTTCACTTGATCAGCTATTCTCTTTGCTTCTCCAGCGTCTGCTTTTCCAAATCCACGTCCTTGATCAAAGCTCTTTGACGGTGACAGTTTGCGAAGAAGATCAAACGGACTCTGAATGGAGGCAGCTGCTGCAGTCGTCGTTGCTGGAACAGCGTCCTGCTTGGTGGACGGGGGAGCCACTGTGGCTGCAGATGACGTCGACATTGCTCTTGCTGCCTTCCGTCGCTTCTCCACCTCGTACGATTCCCTCTTCAGCTCAATCAAGTTCTTGAACTTCTGGAGCAGCGACACATCCTGCGACGAATCCTTTGACGCCGACTTACTTTCCTTTGACCTTGAGTTGTCCGCTGAAGTCAGCAGGAGTGCCCCTCCGCCCCCTCCACCTGGTCCACTGCTGCCTTCCTGTGGCGTCGTTTCACTGTCTGGGTAGGTGAGGCTGAGTCTGACGAGAGGAACTGTCTGGATCCGACGGTTCTGGAGGTAATCGCGAACGGAGCAGAGCTTGACAACCATCCGCTCACAGTGTCTCCTCAGCTGCCTCTGCATCTGCCTCTCACAATATCTGTTCTGCGTCTGTCCAAGGCTGAACATGAGCGTCAAAATACATCGGTCCGTCTCTGTAAGACAGAAATAACAACGATCAGTATAATACGGATCGAAGAACTGCTTTTAAAATCGATTTTATTTGGAAGAGGTCACTGGTTCAGATACTACCTCCATCAAACTCTGCACTGACAGCAGCTGACTTAATGAATCTCCTCACACAATACTTTAACCACTCTTCATACGATAATCATAGTTTAATGTGAATAAGTCAGAAGTCAAATCCTCTCCAATCGATTCATATTCTAACCATAGGTGCAATCACGTCCTAAAAGTTGGGAAGGACCATAATGAATCACGTCCTAAAAGTTGGGGGACCATAATAATAAAGTTAGGGGACCACTCAAAGTTGGGGGGACGCGTCCTGTGGGTCCCATAGGGTGGTTGCGCCTATGATTCTAACAGACAACAGCATTCCCGTTCTCCTCTTGCTGCCAGAATCTGACAGAAAGCAGCGAACAGCTAAATGCAAATACGAACGAGTGTCCTATGCATGGTAATTCGACCAGGACCACCATGGACTACTCTTACAGACAACCCTTTTGACTCAACGCAGCGCTCGTGAATAAGCTGGCGTCCCGCGCTATATGTAAAATATGTAAATAGGCTATGTAAAATATGTAAATATGCAAAATATGTAAATATGTAAAAAAAGTGAAATATGTGTGCATGCATGTTTATGAGTTGAAGTAGTGATCGCCTACCAAACCATCCTTCGATCGGTTGCATAAGACAGAACGTCCAATCCTCTCCAACCGATTCATATTCCAACAACCAACAACATCCGTTCTCCTCTCGCTGCCAGAATCTGACAGAAAGCAACCAACAGCCAAATGCAAAATAATACGATTGACAACGGAAAATGGAAACTTAGGCTAAACTTAATGTCGTGACTAGAGATCCACCTCTGCAGGATTATTTACTCTTGACCATCAATACAATTAATATTGCATGTCGTCTAAACAACTAGGCCTATGCATGGATCCATGGGCGCCCGCACATAGGGGCAAGAGGGGGCACTTACCCCTCCCTGGGAAATTAGCACCCATTTATTTAACTACTATTTTGAGTGTTAGTAAATGTTTTCGTATAAAGCATCAATGATGCATAAAGCGAAAATTAGAAATCTGCAGAAGAACATCAACGAAAACACACATGTTGTTAATTCAATGTTTATTGGCATTTTTCAAGCTTTTGCAAAACATTTAACCGTGATCACAATTGTGTTTTGCTCTCCTGCAAATATTTATGCGGGTGTATTACAGGCCTATACAACTGCGAAGGGTTGATAATCAATCGATTGGGAAAGTAGAAACGATCACAACGCTTATATTTTATATATAAAATTCTTTTTAAAATTCGAATTATGTAATTAATTGACAACGGCGACTGCATACAAGATCAGTGGCGCAACTAGGGGGGTGCTGGGGGGTGCTTGAGCACTCCCAGGGCTAAAAAGGTGACCCACGCAATTTTTCCAGATCCGATCAGTTTTTTGGGTGGGGTGGGGGGGGTAGGGGGCTCACTTTCGCTCTTTCAGTCTTTCAGATTTAACAAACAAACAAGTTCCTTCATCCTCTGTATTATAATTTCAGTCAAATGCATGGTTCATAAAGCATCAGATTTCAGCGTTTAGTTAGGCTACTCTACCTGAATTTGTCTGAGGCCCGAGAATTTACCTAGTGATGGATGAAAAGTCTTAGCGATGGGCCCTTGTTTTTACATTACATTTCCTCACCAATTTATTGATAATGGCACGACTTAATTGATAATACCGTGTGTGCTATTTTAATAGCGCCTAGCTAAGAATTGTTTCCTTAAAATTAGTATTATAATATAGCTATTGAACAGTGTTTAATCTAGACATCTCTAGCGGAGAAAGCCCCCCAAAATGAAATTTTTACCAAGAACAATTTGACAAGATGATAGAACTTTTTGGTTGCTGTTTACATAGACTGCTATACTGTACCATGATCTTATTTACTATTATATAATTATGATGTTATTATTCACTATGATGTTATTATTTACTGTCATATTGTAATGATGATACTACCATAATATTGTGGCATTACAATGTGTATAACTTATTGGTAATATTAGTACAAATAATACCTTTGTACAACTAGGCCTATATGATTCCTCTCCAGTGCTGTCTTTGAAATTGTCACATTTTAAAATGTTTTGCTCCTTGAAGATTTGAACCATTACTGCATCACTTCAAAATTTTAGTAGTTTGGTCGTTCGTGCTTGGTTGTATGCTATTTGTAACAATTCCTGCTAATTGCGTCCTGGTAAGCAAATCAAATGGGCAGCAATAATAAGCTGGTTCCAGTGCTACAAAGTTAACTTATATAGACCTAATTATACCTACGTCTGCGTAACAATTATTCATTATAAAAGTCCAACTGAAGAAGAACCGAGTTGCTGAACTTATTATTGTAGTTATAATCATATTTATTAAAATCCATGGGCGGAAACTTAGGGGGACAGAGGGAACGGTCTCGCAAAGTTTGTGGTGAGGGACAGTGATGCTTACATCCCCAATATTTAAGAAATATTCATATATAATAATAAAATAAATTCATACCATGTTATCCACTGTATGTCCATAATGAGGAATTTTGCGAAGATGGCCGCTTAAAAGCTACCATAATAACAGTACACTGTGTAAATAAAATAAATTCTTAAACAATGAGAGGGAACATTTATTGAAATCTTAAACCACGTCTCTGACCACTGACACCATGAGTAATTTTGCTAAAACGACAGCTTCAAAAGCGACTATTACAGAGTGGAAATTCAAGAAATCAAAAAAAAATGGGAAGGTACATTGTTTGAAGTCTTAAACCATGTTTTTCAGCACTGAAATAATGAGAAATTTTGCTGTGATTGAGCTTAAAATACTACTATACTACAGAGGTAAAGAAAAGAAATTTAAGCAATGGAAGGGGATATTTACTGAAGCCCTAGACCATGTCTTTGAGCACTGAAATTAGGAGTAGTTTTTCAAGATGACAGTCTAAAAATAAGCTATGGTTACAGTGTGAAAATAAAAATAAAACTCTAAGCAAATGGAAGGCCACACTCTGAAGTCCAAAGCTAAAATGTATGACTAGGCCTACCAGTATTAAAAAATGAGCCAATTTTTTTATTAAGATGGCAACTTAAATGACTACCAATACATTATTAAAATTCAAAAATATAAATAGTGGGAGGGGACATTTCTTCAAATCTATAACCATGTCTTTGAGCAAAGAAATTTTGAGAAATTTCGTAAAAATGACAGCCTAAATGCTATCATTGTAGTGCAGAAATTTTGAAACATTTGATGTTATGGAGGGGACCCACCCCAGGGCTTTTCCAACTTGCAGTTATTGACTAAAGCAGTTCTAAATGAATTTATGCAGTTGCAAAAGCACTTCTATGCAGCCAGAAAGAGATGGCAAACAATAGCCCGAAACGTGCTCAAGCCAACAGTCAAGAGTTAAAAATGCATTGGCTTCTGGGACTCCGCCCCAGACCCCGCTGGGGGACCTTACGACACCCCCAGACCCCATAGTCGGAGTAGGTTATGTGCCTTCGGCATTGGCAGCTTCGCGCCCTCGGTGCTTACAATAATTTTGAGCACCCCCCAGCAAAATGTCCTGGTTGCGCCCCTGTACAAGATTAGGCTACTAAAAACAACAAAAGAAAACAACAACATAATTATGCCTACGAATAACAACGACATCATATTGACAACAAGAATACCAAAACAACAACAGAAATTCTACGAATGACGATGACAGCGATATGTGCTGCTGATGATGACGATGATTATAATGATGATAATAACATACATGTAATAATTATTATTACAGATACAAGTTTGTATAAAGATAATTCAAACTCTGTTATATCCATATTGTATGATATGGATATTGATTGAGATACAATGATAGGCCTACTGATAGCAATGATACTGAAAGTATGAATGTAATATTCAAAAGACTGCTTACCTCTGAATCGTTGCCTCCGTAACAGACTTCTGTTGTCTGAATCTGATTGGAATCCATTGGAGGAGGCGCTTTGGAAGTTGACGACTGACGAACCAGTTGGAAAGGAAAAGAGAGGAGGAGGAGGAGGAGTTGGAGGAGGATTGGATGGAGATGACGTCATTGCAGACGGATGGAGCGACCTGACGACCACCTGTCAACGAATTCCTGGCTGCTGCTGCTGCTGCTGCTGGTGCTGATGAGTCATGAGTGACAGTTGGATGAAGTGATTCGGTTGTTCCGATGATGAGAGGAGGATGGTGAGTGACGAGAGTCCAATGGTCATGCTTCTGAATGTCCTTCAGGATGTTTAGAACCATCTGGTTGAACAGGTGAAAGACAGATGGTGATGATGACGATTATGATGATTATTATTATTATGACGATGATGATGACGATGATGATGACGATGATGATGATGAAAGACAGATGATGACGATGATGATGATGATGATGATGACGATGACGATGGCGACGACGACGACGATGATGATGATAGTCAACGACAATGTAGAAAGGATGATGAGAAGAAGAAGGAGAAATGGATGATGATGATGATGATGATGATGATGATGACGATGATGATGATGATGATGATGATGATGATGATGATGATGATGATGATGAGTACGCAAGCAGTCATTCATCCGAAAGTCAATATTGAATCAATGCACAAAATAATCTCATCTTGCCGAGACTTTCATGATTATTTATTCGGTCGTGCTTCAGCCAACGTGGAAACACACGTGGAAACACACGTGGAAACAACAACAACAACAACAACAACAACAACAACAACAACAACAACAACAACAACAACAACAACAACAACAACAACAACAACAACAACAACAACAACAACAACAACAGCAACAGCAACAGCAACAGCAACAGCAACAGCAACAGCAACAGCAACAGCAGCAGCAGCAGCAGCAGCAGCAACAGCAACAGCAACAGCAACAGCAGCAACAGCAGCAACAGCAACAGCAGCAACAGCAGCAGCAGCAGCAGCAGGAACAGCAACAGCAGCAACAGCAGCAACAGCAACAGCAGCAACAGCAGCAACAGCAACAGCAGCAGCAGCAGCAGGAACAGCAACAGCAGCAACAGCAGCAACAGCAGCAGCAGCAACAGCAGCAACAGCAACAGCAGCAGCAGGAACAGCAACAGCAGCAACAGCAGCAACAGCAACAGCAGCAACAGCAGCAACAGCAACAGCAGCAGCAGCAGCAACGACAACAGCAACAACAACAGCAACAGCAGCAACAACAACAACAGCAACGACAACAACGACAACAGTGTCTGGTGATGATATAGACAAAACCTGAGGAGATCCCTTGACTTTGGAGAAGCATGCGAAGACTGTGGCCACTTCCTGCGGCTGCTGCTCGACTGCTGATGAGGGGGATGATGGTGATGCGGGTGGTGATGCGTGTGGTGATGCGGGTGGTGATGAGGGTGGTGATGGTGACGCTGATGGTAACGTAGGAGGAGGAGGTGGAGGAGGGGGCATGTGAAGGTCATGACTCCACAGCTGATGACCGTTGACGTAGTCATACAGCTTCCATCCATTCGTATACTCCACTGGAAAGACCTACACAGCATGCACGAACGCAATTGCAATCGACACCATCATAAAACATAGCAATAATATGTTTTAATTGCGCACTTCACCAACTCGATCGCATAAATCAACGTGTCTACTTTGCTCTGCACCAGTCTCGTTCGTCCTTCATCCTCTCTATCCGCTATCATAAGCTACATGATCTCTATCTATGACCTAAATTATAGATCATAAATAAACGACAATGTTTAGCTTTGCACGAAAGTTTAATACCGTATAAACATCTTATATTAATTTCTGTACAAAATAATAAACAAGTAGCATATAAATTTCTGAATCAAATAGCAGACTACACTCTGCTCTATTATAGCAATATAGCAATGGTCTATGGCTATGCAGAGCAGCAGATGTCAGTTTCTGAAAGTACAGGTAGGCCTATAGGTATAATATATATATATACGTCTAGACCTAGAGCCCAGAGATCAAGTATTCGTGCATAATATCCTGCTCTACACAAACGTGTCCTCTGTCAACTGGTTCATCTCCGTTCGTTAATACAAGTCGAACGATCGTATGCCTACCTTTGAATCCTTCAAGGCATTCAGGATGTCTATTTCCGACAAGGCTGGTTTCTGAAATCAACCAAAGAACTTAAGCTAATATAATTATTATTCCTTGAGTCCATTATATGCTAGGCGGTCCTATAGGCGTATCTTTTCTGTAGAATAACCAGAACTAGGCCACGTGTTACGCTGGCAACATAAAAAGCAACAAAGTCAGTTGATGGCGTTAGTGGAGAAATAAAAGTAGCTTAGCAAAGAATATAAGGTCTTATGAAGTGAATTGCATCGTGAATTGAGTTGCAAGGCATGAGATAAAACACATCAAACAAACCAAACCAAACTGGGTCAGACTATATCAATAATATTGTTAAATCTCGGTTCAGTAAGCACAGAATAAAAATCTGCATAAGTAGGCCTATAGCCATTCGTGAATGCGCAGTGGTCTGTTGAATCGATCCGCTATATGAAGTATCGGCCTAAAGCAAGGTCTATCAATAATATTATTGTATCCAGAAATCTTGGAGGCTAATAATTTGCAGTAGAAAGCATATTAGTGAGAATGAACTCGCACAGGGACCTTATTTATTGGCGTCTTGACCATTCAGACTGATTTCAGAGGGGCAGAGGAGGTCATGCACTGAGATGGGGTGATCGATCGAATCTGTGCACTAAATGTCGAAAGTCTGAGTCTTGAATTGCCACGGACCTCTTTTGTGTTTCGGTCTCGGTTCTCACTGTCTCCGTCTCGAAGTTTAACACTAGTAGCCTATTTGCAAAGTCTGGGTATTCGTCGAATGACCACCAGCCAATCACTGCCGCCATTGGTGATAAAGTTTGACTTTACTTAAATTAAACCTTTTGCAAGAACCTGCCTTGGCTCATTCTGGTGATTCTCATGTTGGTGATTCTAGTAAAATTCTTCTGAAAATCTGACTGCCTGGGAAGACTATCCTGTATGTTAGGCACAGATCTATAGATGCCATCATCATACCGATACGTACAACGTAGCTAGGCCTATAATAAACTACTTACCAGTCGAGTCTTGCGACGATGGGCAATGTAAAAGACAAGAATGATAATCGCCGCTGAAGTGCAGATAACGATGAGAATAAGAATAATTGATAAGAAGACGGCGTCACTGTTCTCGAGAAACATGACACTGAAAATGAGCAGACACTGTTCAACGTTTCACCACTAGAGCATATCACCAGGAAGAAGCAATTCACTCAACTGAAACACCGCATGAGAAGCTGCTGCTGTTGCTGCTGTTGCTGCTGCTGCTGCTGCTGTTGTCCGCTTCAATGAACGAGAGCTGCACACGTGCGAGGATCGACGACGCGCATCCATCCGATTCATCGTCATCCTCTTCATTTGCAAAGCAACAGTACACGGATGGATGGATGGATGGCTGTGGGTGCGTACAACAACACCACCAGCCACAACAGCAGCAGCAGCAGCAGTCGAGACAATGATTTCTATGTAGCAACAGCTGCTGTAGCTGTAGTCTCCATATGTTACAAGCGAATGTGGCAGACGTGTTATTATCAAGACTGTATACGACACACGACATATTATTCTTCCGATCGTCAGCATCTGTGCACTGGGTGCATCATGCGCATCCGTGCATGTATTACACGTGCATGTGTACACGTGCATGTGTATATTGTATAGTCTACACGTGCATGTAGGCCTATATTGTTGTTAAGATGGCTGAGGAGGAGTGTACCTACGACGTCTTTGCACGGATGACTAATATCTCGACTATAATATTGTACTATGGCTGAGGCGAAGATTGCGGCCACCAGTCGTAGGCCTTCTGTCTAATCGGCCTTTTGCTACAATAAGGCAGGTCTACAGTATGTGCATTGTGCAGGTCAGCCTAAACAATCATCTAAGCTAGGCCTACGTCTATGGAGATGCAGAAAACGCAATTAACGGCCACGCTCCCTGCAATCACAATCCGAGGCATTTATGAAATTGCCCTAAATTCATCCGTAAACTGAGATTCAAGTAGGCCTATAACACTGCGTGCTAATTAAAGAAGTCAGGTACCTAGTAGCAGTGGCAGGCCTATAACATTGCGTGCCAATTACGGAATCAACTACATCTTTGAAGTCGGAAAATATTCCCCGTCCTGAAAAACACATCATCGGTCCTAAAAAAAATTAAGTCTCCTATAATTCTGCATTGCAACACTAAAAATAATGATAAAGCAGATTGAGTTGATGCCGCAGTCGATAAGAATCTGAAGGCTCTACAGAAGAAGTATTACGGTCCCTGAGGTTCACTACCCCCCACGACAGTAGCTATGGAAAGGACAGGAAGCGAGTATTCCTCTCCCTCGCCACAAGATCCTCACAACGACTGCAGTCTATGCCTTACATGTATAACACTCGTTTCTATAAGACGAGTTGATTAGGTGGCGAATGTCGAACAGCAAAACTTTCAACCTCAATCTAACGTTCTTCTGCTCGACATCGATTTCAACCACAACTCAATCGGTGCTTGATCGACCAATCCAATTAGCCTACTACGCGCACAGGAATGTCTTTGGTGCAGTGGAGTAGCAATAGGGCGTGCAACCTGTGCAGTGCACAGGGCCTATTTTAACGTGCCGACAGGCACGTCCGTGCTTTGAGATTACAAAAACGTGCCTGAGGAATTGACGGTCCGTGCTTCATCGCTCAGGCACGCCTGGCACGGCACTTACTGAACTTGTTTAAAGTTGTTTTAAAAAACACCGCCAATATATTTAATTTTTTTAGGAAAGTTCGAACGGCGTTCCATACATCTATTTGGGCTCATGACGTCATGCAGCGCGTTAAACTTGTTTACAAACAGCACCGAGAGAACGGGACGCGCAATTTTGTGACTGATGTAAAAATAATATTTAGGCTACATTTCAGTTTTCGTTATAATTCATAATTGTTTATTGACATTTATTATTACGATATTAGGACTATTAGGCCTTTCGGTCAGTTCAGACTGTTCAGTTGTTTTAGTTCATTCATTTGCGAATTTCACGATGAGTAAAAAACGGGTTGCGTCGTCACCTGGAAACGACATACAGGCCATGTTTAAACGAATGACGAAGAGGAACGCGCACGCAGGTTAGTTGCTTTGGTCCTCAACACAGCTGTAAAATTATAAATTGTTGCAGTATGTTAACTTAAAAAGTTAAGAAACGATTACATTGATAAATGTAGCTAAGTAAATGATGAACTGTACCAAGTGACCTGTCAAACAGTCTATATCATTATTGTCATATAGTATTATATTAACCCAATGACGCCGGATCGGGGCCATTTGGCCCCGAAAATGGGAGCTATAAAACAGACTAAAATTAAAAGTTGTTTCCTTATGTCATACCTAAAAATAACTTGAGCGATGTTTGCGGAAGATTGATCGTTATTTTGACACCGAGTTTGTTGCGAAAAGTTTAGTTTAAGTTAGAAAAAAAATAATTTGAAGTTCGAGAAAGATGCCACGCGGAATTCCGTTTTCTGATGTTACTTGCAGCTATTGTTTCACTGTTGTCGTTCAGCAATGTTTATTGACAACTGTTTTGTCTTTTGACATTCTAAGGGCGCTATATAAATGAACTATTGATAAGCATAAAATGAATTTCATAGTCTGAATTCTGCTGATTCAGAAAATGTATACTTTATTATGATTACTTGTAACTATTGTTGCACTGTTGTCAGTAAACCATGTTTATTTTCGATTGCTTTGTCTTTTGACATTCTAAGGGCGCTATATAAATGAACTATTGATAAGCATAAAATGAATTTCATAGTCTGAATTCTGCTGATTCAGAAAATGTATACTTTATTATGATTACTTGTAACTATTGTTGCACTGTTGTCAGTAAACCATGTTTATTTTCGATTGCTTTGTCTTTTGACATTCTAAGGGCGCTATATAAATGAACTATTGATAAGCATAAAATGAATTTCATAGTCTGAATTCTGCTGATTCAGAAAATGTATACTTTATTGGGATTATTTGTAACTATTGTTGCACTGTTGTTGTTCTAAGATTGGTACCATCAATTTCCTATTTTTTCCTAAAAACAATTCAGGTGGGAATGGGGTTAAAGGTAAAGGTCTCCCTCAGTCTCCCTCAGCACTTCCGTGACTCTGTGTCATCATTGAAGATATGTAATTATGAATAGATATAAGCTACTAGCATCTGATATATAGCCTACAATAATAGTAGTTTAGTAAGAGTTATAGCATAAGCAAGTTCTTTAAAGTGGGTGTCATTTTTTCGACCATCTAACATTCTTTGGCATACTTGTGTACTTTGCAATTTCAGATTCGTTTGAGCCGAGAAAGTTGACGGAAATGGATAAGTTGAAATCATTAGCTGCACAGAGGAATATGATGGTTGTCAATGTGGCTGCAGATGGAAACTGTTTATTTAGTTCACTCGCCAGACAGTTGACTCAGCTTGGACGCGGAAGCTCAGCGACAGCGACAACTGCTCATGATGTACGCATGGAACTGGTTGAATGTCTGCAGTCGCACTCACAGTCGCAGATGATCTTGGACAGTGGAGCTATGACAGAGCAGGAATTGCAAGTATATATCGACAACATGAAGAAATGTGGCACATGGGGTGATGGTGTAATTCTTTCTGTAGCAGTCAATCTGTATCGACGACCTATCATCATTTTAACTGTGGAGGGGGAACAGCGTATTGATATGGCAACATCACCTACCTCATCTCAAGCATCGTCATGTGAGACTGAGTCTTACGCTATATATCTGGGGTTGGTTGGCACAAATCACTATGTAAGTATTGAAAAACAGAATAGTCAACAGACTCAACACACAGCGGAATCAGACACAAACATTTCTGATGACGAATGTGGCACTGGTCATTCAATTTCAACAAGTACTGCAGCTAGTAATAGTACCACAACCGAAGAGCAGTCAAGGACATCCGCACAGTTAACATGTTCACCGTCAACCATAAGTGTGACAGCTTCGCTATCTCCAGCTGGAAGTAAACCGGTGGATGTGAAAGTCGATGAGTTTGAGGAAAAGGTTCACGAGGCAATTGAATTTCAAGGGGTTGTACAGTCAAGCAAAAATCAGTCAGGACGCAAACAGAAGGTTGAGGCTGAGCATTGGGCAGAGTACAGAAGTGAAGCTCGTGGTGGGTCTGGTAGAAGGAGGATTGTGCATTGCAAAATCTGTTGTGCACATCCTGATCTGGTGAAGATCCACTGTCAAAGGATCCCAGCCATATGCACTGCAAATGGTGCAGTGTTCAGGCAGCAGATGTATGATGAACACTGTGTATCGACAGTACACAATGCTTGTTTGACACGTAGTCGACAACAGAAGGCTCTTGCCGAGGGTCGGATACATGAGGGAGAAACTGTGTTGGAGAAACAACTGCGATTTGCTAACACTGCATTGGAACAAAAGATAGCAAGAATCATGATTAAGGTATACATGGATGCCAAACGCGGGACACTATCTGCGTGGTCATTTCCAGCTAGATACGTGGCGTCATTGATGGCTGAAAGAATCGACTTGAACAACCCTGAAATTCCGTTTTCTCCTACTGACACAGATCTACAGTATGTCACTCCTGCAAGCCATCGCGACATGCTACTGACAATCGCAGAAACGGACCGTAAGGCATTTGCACTCCGATTTAAAGATATCCTTGCGCTTTCTCTCAGAGTTGATGGTGCTGTTGACAAGCAGCGACCAGCGAATAGACAACAAGCATGTTATGGCGCAGGTTGTAACGGCGGTTGGAGACATGGAGACTTGGTACATGGGCTTGGCTGAAAGCGAGAAGCGAGGTAGCGAGGGGTTATTGGAGGCACTCAGGAAGGCGTCTGCAAAGTGTGGAGCAACATGGCCAGAGATATTTAAGCAAACAACCTCTATTGTCACAGACGGCGCGTCAGAAAATACTGGAAGACATCATTCGCTATGGACACTGCTCGAGCAAGAACGCAAAGACAACACCACTAAGGACACGTCAAGTCCATGTAAGGGCCCTATCCCTCTCCTCAAAATATGGTGCAGTGTTCACCGTTCTCAGTTAGTGTTCAAAGACATGACTACAGGTGTTCCTGAAGCACGGCGTGTTATAGATGACTGTAAAGCAGTTACGCGTTTCTATAACAGTTCAGCATGTAGAACAAAGGAATTCAAGAAGCATGCGGAAGAACTTGGCGTCACAGTCAGACAGTATCCATCAGTAATCGACATAAGATTCACACAATATTCTAACAGTCTTCTGTCATCCATTCTGGACAACTACAGACCGATGATGCGACATCTGCAGACTTTCTCCCTGAAAGACGCTGAAGAATATGGCATGCTGAAGAAGTGGATTAATGCTGACACTGTTCACATTGCAGCGATCTTGTGTGACGCGCTGTACATCTACTCTAGATTTCAGAAGAAGTTGCAGGGCAACCAAGTGACTCTGTTTGACGTCGAAAGTGATCGTGATAAATGTGTGGAGGACCTAAGGAAATTATTACAGCGTCCGCACCCAGGTGGATATGAGGAGAAAGTAATAATTACAGGGAATGAGGAACAAGCCGATGAAGTTATCAAGAGTTACGACACTGTTAAGCTCACAGTCGTCCAATTAAGGCACTGTAAGAGAGAGCACTCTCTCGTTAGCAGTTGCGGTCGCGATGTGTATGCCATCAAGACTGAGATTATTTGTTCGCTGTGCAACTTTCTGACCAGTCGACTCGGAACTGACAAAGGTGCCAGTGATCTTCGCTATGCACTAGAGTTTCAGGCGCTTTCTCCACCAATGCTTATGAATGGCAATGCATCTGATGAAGACATTGAACGGGTGTACACTGGCCTCGCATCAGACTTTGCGAAGCGTGACTTCTACAGTAGCTACGGAGAGCTGGTGAACGCTGCAAAGAAAGCGCAGATGTCCAACACAAGCACATTGCAGGATTTCCTTAAGATCAGTCTGACTAATGCAGACTGGCGTTCTGTTTCTGTAGCTGTCGCCAGACTACTCGCAGCAAAGCCTCATTCATGTGACGTGGAGAGACTTGTTAGTGCATACAATCTCATGAAGGATGATGATAGAAGCAGCCTCAATGCAGAGACAGTTGATGCACATTTACATGTCCGAATGAATATGCCGGTTACATCAAAATTTGATGTACGCCCAGCACTGCGAGCATGGTTTCAAGCTTGTAACCGACGTTCGCGACCAACTGTGAAGGCCAAATCCCAGGAATGGTTCAAGGACGTGTTTTAATTATCTGACTGCGACTCAAACTGACCAGCCGCAAGACGGCGCCAGTAACTGTTAGTCTGTTAGCTTAGCTATAAACTTTGCCTTTGTCTTGAAGACTTGACCCATGATCAATGATACCGTTAAGACATGTGTCGTCCATTTCGTAACTAATAATTATAATGACAGTGTTAGAATTGTATAAGAAACTATTTGGTTCATGCAAAAATTGGAATGTTATCAAATTCAATATCAAATTATCATGTCGTTTGACTCATTTCAAGTTCTCAGCTAATTTGAAAATTTTCATAATCTAACTCATACTGGAGAGAGACCTTACAAGTGTGATAGATGTGCTAAACCATTTACTTATTAATATAAGCTAGAAACGCATAATCAAACTCATACTGGAGAAAGACCTTACAAGTGTGATAGATGTGCTAAAGCATTTAGTTATTAATAAACAGGCATTTGCAATTTCACAATTTTTTCTTAGGGGGGGACGTGCTTGGTGAAAAATTCTTTAAAATAGGCCCTGGCAGTGCACGAGGGCTCCCGGGGTCAGAGTAAATTTTTGTTCTTTGAGGATATTCAGAATGTATTCAAACCTACATCTACAGCGTACACAACAACACATGCACCCAGTAATTTTTTGGGTTTCAGCCGGAATGTCCATGATTAGGCTACCTTATTACAAATATCTTTACTCTTTGCAGTCTTTGACCGGAAGTAGTTGTACTGACGTGTCAGACGCTTTTAAAATTTATTATCTTTGTAGTCAAATGTGAAATTTATAAAGGATGAACCAGTGCCAAAATACAAAAAATCCGCATTTATGATGCCTGCGGAGAGCGAGCTTGCACCGATGTCTACATCAGACATGGGGACAGAATCGAATTCCGGTTTAATCAGTGCAGAGATGGTGGTTGACATGGATATTGACACTGAGCCGAGTCGGCCTCGAACTTCAGAGGTAGCAGTTACATCACCAATGGATCCAGGCTTGACATCTCAAAAGTGGTGGATATTTTTGCACAAGAGAAGGCGCAAAAACGAGCATTTTAGCATTTCGGATTTAGACCTCCCCGTAGTAGGTTAGCCGTAGACTTGATTTCACACTTGCCAAATTCGTTACATTTTCCCGCTCTTTTAATCAACAAATCCAACAGCTTGGAGAATATAAGTAGGGCCTATGGGTGATTGATGATTAATACTTCAGGAGATGAAGCAATTTTTTTGATTACTTTTGTATGGTATTCTAGTGCAATTTTTCTCTGCTGATATGGAGAAGAATGTTTCATCAGATAAATTTGTTAAAATAATAAAAATGTGGCTAGTTTATTTTCATTTAACTTTGGCGTTAAATATGCAAATTTTGTAAAGGAACCAGGCGTTTTGCACAGCTTTGTTGTTTGAAATCGAATGAGGCATTTAAGGGCCCACCACCTAAGCACTGCACAGGGGCCCCCCAAGACCTTGCTACGCCACTGCTTTGGTGCCTACGGTCAAGGCCGTAGCTGGGGTATTTGAACATACCCCAAAATGAAATAATGCTACTGAATGCATTTACTAACACATTCATGATGCAAGAAATAAGGGAATTCCATTTTAAAGCTCTCATTTTTATGTGGCATTCTACAATAGATTAAAATTTAAATCATCCTTCAAACCTCTTTAGTCAGTTGATTCGGTTGCTTGTCGTCTTGTTCAAGGTCGAGTAAACACCCCCAACCCCGAAATAAAATCCCGGCTACAGCCTTGCGTACGGGGTAGCCTAATAGAAAATTATGGAAAAACTTATCATGTTCGCAATGAATAAAAATTCATCTTTTGAAACGTCTGAAAAAAATGAAAGTTTAATTGAAAACAATGTTCAGCCATCCATAGATATCGGCTAATAACACAGTGATATTGATATTGCACTTGTCAGTGTAATATGATCAAATGCAGAAGAAACAAAACAATAAACGTCAGAATGAATAAAAAATACTTGAAAACATGAAAACGTCAAGTCGTGCAGTTACAGAATTTCAGGTTAAATATACAGAAAGAATTGAGGCAAAGAATCACAACCTCTCCCCACAAAGAAACTGATTAGAAATCATTCATACCGTTAGTAATATCACTATTAATATTATGCTAATTGCAGGCATGAATATTCAATTGGTCTGCATCCATTTACACCTCCATCCAAACATTGTCCAATCTTTACTTTAAGAATCTCGCATCAACATAAAGGATCCCATCACATAAAGGTTTTCTTTTAAATTCAAAGTTGTGGGATTTTCAACAACATTGCCATTAAGTAACTTAAGCTGATAATCCTGAGTGCTACAACTGTTTCACAAACAACATCAACCTTTTTCTCTCATCTTTGGCAATGTACAGATAGCTGTACAAATTTGCTTTCTACATTGCACAAGTCCATGATGAAATGCATTTGTCGATATACGTGGTCGCATGGGGTATAATGCACATTTCTGTGCTAAGGCATTGAAAGCTGAGCAGTGTAGCTGAAGGTGGTGAACTTCACTGAGCTTGTTTGCTATAACTATTTGCCAACACAGATAAAATAGCTTCTGCTGAATCTGCAATTCACGCTGAATACATAGACAGAAATCTCAAACTTATGTTTGTAGTTTGTAGCAACATAGTCAGATATATAATATATAGTGCAAGTATGTTTGCAGTTTGTAGTGAATGCCTAAGACTACACTCATGATGACTACACCAAGTACTCGGCTGACGTAAAGAGTACAACAGCGCGATATGTGTTGTGTGCTAAATACTGAATCCTGCCAATCACGAATACATACTGCTAGGACTTATAATAATAATAACTTTAGATAATCGTTAAATGCTATTGATGCGCTAATGCTATGCTCAGTCTTTCCTTGCGCTTCCTCCTTGCAGTGCTCCCTCCTCAACATCGTCCGGTCGAACCTCGGAATTCCTCTGTCGTGTTGTCGTCTGTCTCATGAACGGCATTGTCATCACCTCAAAAGAGTCGACCAATTCCTTTATCGATCGCCTCCTCTCCTCCGCCTGCTCCACCGCGGCCGCCACTCCTTCCATCTTCCTGTCTCTGTCCTTCCTGTACAGCTTCATTTCCGACTGCGCCTTTTCCATCAACTCTTCTCTTGTTGGAAGTGGATCCTGCTTGGAGCATCCGAAGCCGCTGCTGCTGTTGCCGGGGTTGCCTGTCTCCCTTCTCATCACCTCCATTGTCTGCAGTTTCTGCGATCCATCTGAACTTTTCTGCACCATCTCCGTTGTTCTTGTGTAGAAGCCTCCGACACGATTGACGCCATGTTTCGACAAAGGTAGAGCGGAGGAGGCGGACATTTCCATGTCGGAGAAATCAAGCGTGTCTGGTGACGAAGGTCTGTTGTTGTTTGCCTGGTTGAATCCAACCATCGCGTCAAGAGTGACGTCAGTTGCATCCGTCATCTCTCCATCGTCGCTCAAATCCAGTCGATCCATCAACGAAGGTTGTCTGAAGGTCGTTGGAGGAAACGCTGTAGACATTGGAAGCAGCAACTGCTGGTCTCTTCGTCCAAGAGGATGACCACCAGCAGCAGCAGCAGCCGCAGCTCTCCCCTTCTCCTCCAGATGTTTCTTTTCCACTTTAAAGACTCGTTCTGCTCTTGTCTGCGTTTCATGTTTCGTTATCTTCACATCATTGACGTCATCGGTCAACACTTGCTCCTTGTGATGAAACTCTTCCGATGAATATTCAAACGATTTCTTCTGAGGTTCATCGACCAATCTCTCGAATCTCTTGCTCGCTTCAAACAACCACGGCTCCATCTTCATCTTCTCTCTCTTCAGTTCCGTTATCGTTCGGTCTTTATCGCTGGTCTGCTGAAACGTCTCATCTTCGCGTTCCTTCATCAAACCAGACGCAGACTGCTTCTCGGTGACCTTAACGTCCTCCGCCTGATATTCAGTCGCTGGTGTCTGGATGGTCGTTGGGTTGCTCAGAGATGACCGGCTGAAAGAGTCGGATGGGTGATGGATGGGTAGAGATATCATCGTCTTCGACACCAAGTTGTCTCTGTTTAAGAGCTGAACCGATGGAAAAGAAACGCGACTTAGAACGGAAGAATCACAATGTTCCAGCTTCGTTACTGCGGTTGATGGGGTCGACAGACTGAGGTTGATCGAAGTCTTTTGAACTTCTGGTCCTCTCACTGAATCGAGACCAATCGTCCTTTCCGTCCTTGCGCTTGTCCTTCTGTTTGCATCATCGAAAGATGAAGTGTAGTTTCCTAGATTCTGTGATTCCCATGGAAGAACTCGTATGTTGTCATGCGAGTCAACTCTTGAGTCTAACGAGTCCAGACTCTTTCCTGGCTTCGTCAGTGAACTCTCGCTACGCGTTGGAGGATTTGCAGAAGACGGTAAGACACTTCCACTCTTCTCAAAGACGCTTCTTGTTTGATCCTTGCTTGTCGTAGTCGCGACTGGAGCAGAAGGCATCAGACAGATGTTCCGTCTCTGTGTGGAATCTGCTGTTGACAATTTGGTTAACCTTGAATCAAAACCAAAGGTCGCTTCACTTCCTCCTCCTCCTTCCGTCTCTCCATTTCTCTGGAACCATTCTTCCCTCAGCTTGTGTAGACGTCGCATCCTTTCCTCCGCTGTTTCCGATTTCTTCCGAACATCCTCGCAGCTGCTTGTTGCTTGAACAGAACCGGTGAAGTTCAACTTCTGAATGATGGGACATTGCTTCCGATCTTCTTCCAGTGTTTCATTGTCACTCAGATGTTGGTGGTGGTGGTGGTGGTGGTATCCCTCAGGTGACCTCAGGGCAGAGGAGGTCAGAGGTTGGAGCTCAGGACCGGAGCTGCTCTGGCTGTCACTTTCACTCTCAACATAACCAGAATCTGCGTTCACCACATTCATCAATCGAATCCTTGATCTGCTTTCGCTTCTCATCTTAACATCCTTCGGTGTTTTCTGTCTTCTCGATTTCGTCGTCAGCAGAATCACCTTCTGCTTTGGATTACCAGTCTCCGTGTAACTCTCACCAAACAGATTCGCTTCCGTCAAATCTGGAGCGCTCTGCGACAATTCAAACAACTCGACGAGCTTTGCAACACCAGACGGAGGAGGAGGCAATGGGTGAGTCACTTCCGGTTTTGCTTCTCTGTAGGACGATGACTCAAATGAACTGCTCCTGTTCAGCTGCCTCAGGTTCACACGAGTGCCAGGAGCAGGAGCAGGAGGATGGGCAGGAGGGTTGGCAGGTCTACTGTTATGACCAGACAGGAAATGAAGTTTAGACGATTCTTCCGATTGGTCGATGGGATCATGGTGGAAAAGTGGGGGTGATCTGAATGAGTTGATCAGCGTCTGAATCTGAACCTTTCTCAGTTCCTTAGGCGTCTCCGCATCAGCCAATGTCTTCCTAGAGTTGTCCAGTCCTGTCATCATCAACTGATTTGCAAAACGGTCTGATGATGTCATCTGCATTGAAACATTTCTCACAGCTTCCACTGAGGGATATGACGCACCCACAGGAACGGACTTAAATGGCAAGTCAGGATCAGACTTAGCAGATACCATCAAACTTTGGCCATACTTGCGGTAAGCCATGTCATCAATGACCTTCCTTGGAAAGCTTGTCAGGCTGTCGTGATTCTCCGCTGGATGAATTCCAGACGGATTTCGAAAGTCATCAACATTGACGGATGTGGCGGCCGGAGGTCGCTGTTCCATGCCCTTGGATGAAAACTCTGGAGCTTTTCCAGTTCGAATCCATTCCTTGGTGTACTCGAGACTGGAGTTTGGAACGAGTTTTTCCTGCGATTCTGTCAGCAGCTTAAGATTTGTAATGGAAAGTCGTTTGACGTTTGATGGATCCGGATGAAAGTCTCTTCCGTTGTGTGGAGGAAGATGTCGATTGCTGTCTTCAGCGTCATCATCAAAGTTCAGTCCTTCGTACGTTCTCTCGAAATCTGTCAGCTGGTCATAAATCTTCGACCTTTTCTTCTGCAGACCGTCTTTATACGAAACGTAATCATACAATCTCTCGTCGTCAATTTCGTTTCTACTCTTCGCATTACTTGTTGCTTCGTCTTTTGTTAATTCCACATTTTTGCTCTTCAACACCGAAGCGGGTTGCTTGTTCTGCTGATGGTCAACATGAATTGGCAGCTGACGACCTGATATCATCAGTTGCTGCTGCTTAGCTGTCTCTTCATCTCTCTCTCCAAATAATTTCGCTTTGATTGCAGTGATGCTGATGTGTGGCATCTCATCACCATCACCACCACCCGCAGCCACTGCCACCTCCCCTGCTACTGGTCGTGCTTGAGTGGAGAGCTGTTCCTGCGAGGCCGACAGACGCACAGACATCCCAAAGATCTGCGGACTGTCTGCCGTCCGAGGCGGTTGGATGTCGACCTCGATGTTGAACGCCTCTCGCTTGAGACAAGAACCGCTGCGCTGGAGATCTTCCGATGGAGTCGTTCCAGCGGAAGCAGACGGTTGTTTGACGAATGACGACGACAAATGCAGCTCCAGCGCACTCTTCTGCTTCGGAAGGAAGACATGCTCGCTAATCGGCATTTCTTGCTTTGCAGAGACGGATTTCTTGGGATGAGAGGATGAGGAAGGAGTCGTAGTGTTCAGTGGTTTTGTGAGAAGCAGATCATCCAGCTCTGAGTCAATGCTCAACATTTTCTTCGCTTTAAACGATTCTTGTCTTCGATTGATGTGTTTCTCGTATTCCACCGTCGCTTTCGACTGATTCTCGAAAGACTTAAATTCCTTTTCCTTTGTCTTTTCATCGGACAATAGTTGCTTCTGATGACACAACTTCTTTTCAAGGACTGTCTTCAGCTGAACGTTATTTCCAGATCCACTCACTGGATGCCAGACATCCGGTTGAGACGTAGACCGCACTCCCTTCTTCAACCTCCTTCGATCCTCCTCCTCCTCCTCCTTCCCATGGGGCATCAAAGGGGGCATCAAAGGGGACAGTTGACCAAACTCCCCAATTGACTCATTTCTTGGTTTTGACGAAGCAAACATTCGAGGAGGGTCTGCTTCAATTCCCAAATCAACATCACAAAGACGATGACAATGATGATGATGATGATCTGCAAAGATGTTGTGAGGATCCACGAATGGTTGGCTTCCATCAATCTGGAGATGAGGATCAACGAGATTGTAGAGCGGAACACGTGACGAAGGTCTTGGTGGATATGGAAGAGCTTCCTCCTCCTTTTCCATCTCTGGATGCTTTCCATCATCATCTGCCGCTCTATCCACCTGACTCGCTGGCATCTGAACTGCGTAGAAGACGTGTGGACTCCCACTTCTATCCACCACCAGATGATCTCCTCCTCCTCCTCCTCCTCTCAGATGCGAGAACTCTGATGACCTCACCTGACAACTGATCGGTGAAGAGAAGAAATCCGTCTGATTCGGTGAAGCTTTTCTCAGCACAGAATCAGAATGAGGTCGAAGATAGTCACGAGGTCTTTCGTGAGATGGAGGAGTTGGAGGGGGAGAAGGATGAGGAGGCAGTTGCTGTTCAACATCATCCGTAAAGCTGTTGCCATGACGACGATGTGTTTCCTGAGGATGACGTTGTGCTGCAGCCACGTCGTCCACCCTGTTCTTCGTCTCATACGGTGGCTGCTCCCTGGGATCAAAGGTCGCTTCAAATGGCCATTGGTATCCGACATTCGTCTCGACCACTTCCGGTGGCTCCACAGGTCCAATGCTGTCGACGTCCGGCCAATCCACGATAGGTCTTCGCTTGTCCGCATCATTCCAGATGAACGGCCTTCGCTTCTCTGCGTCCGTCCACTGCGTCTGCTTCAAAGAATCAGAGTTGAAACTCAAAAGCGGATCATCCACATTGACGTCAAAATCTCTCAATTCAGACGGATGATGACGACGACGATGATGATGATGAAGCATGGCCTTCGTCTCTGCTGACTGTGGTGACATTTGTTCTCGCACGACTGCCATCGATTCATTTGTTGGTTTGTGGAATCCAGTGATGCTGAAGACGGTTGCTTTGTCGTATCTCTGAGGTCGTCCACCTTTGTAGTTTGCTCCGTCGTCGTTGGCGTTGCTTAGAACGCCATGTCCTGTAGGGTAAGTCTGGCCGACGGTTGGGTCTTGATTCTTACGAGTGGGGGGGTTGAGAGGGAACTGGGGCATCTTCACTTTACCTGCATCGTTTGATTCCTTGTGGTAGAGTGGCAGAATACCATTCTTCGTGACGAGGCTGTCAGTGACGGCAGATGATGGTTCCTGAATGCTCAGACGGTATTGCTCTGGCAGCGTTCGAAAGACATTCATGGAAGAAGTGGAAGGGGGAGAAGGAGGAGGAGGAGAAGGTGGAGGAGGTGGAAGAGGTGGTAACCGGCAGACATCCCTAGGGACTGAACCACTCTGCAATTCAAAAATCATCTCCGCTGATGGAAAGTGGTCATCTCTACTTCCAGCTGGGCTTGTCTTTGCGAAGAGGGCGTGGTTGTCATCGGGGCCTGTGGTGGGGGGTGTGCCCGGTTCATATGTCGTGTTGTACGTCCATTGCTTTGGTCCAACGACGCCAGATGGAGACGGTTCCTCCTTCCGTGGTTTCGGAGGTTTGTGGAGAAGTCCCGCCTGGTTCCGTGGCGTCCTGTCTGGACTGCTTGGCTGACCTCCCAACAATTCCAGACGACATGACAATGGTGGCAATGACAATGGTGGCAAAGGAGGGTCTTCTCTTACTCTGCTTTGTTTTGTATCTGTGTGGTAAGTGGGAAGTGGTGGGGTGGCAATGGCCAATGGAGATGGAATGACGTCAGGGCGTCTTGAATGAATCTGGTTCCCATCAAACGATGCCACAGGGTCTGCTGCCGTGTAATGGGAACCTGAAAATCCCCGTGGGAACCCACCTGCTGGGAATCCACCTGCAGGGAAGATGCGTTGAAATGCAGACATCTTCGCATCGGTTCCCTCCTCACTCGTGTGTCTACCATCTTTTGCAATCACCATATTCCGATTGTACTCGTAGCGGTCCAAATAGATCTCACTTGGCAACTGGATTGCCTTCTGCTTCGCTTCCCAGTCATCAACCTCTTCTGCCATTGCTGGATGGCTCTGTGCTGGATGGCTCTGTGTTGAATGGCTCTGTGCTGGATGGCTCTGTGCTGGATGGCCCTGTGCTGGATGGCTCTGTGCTGGCCTGTGTTGGCTTCCATTATTCGCTCCACACAATGACAACTCTGGGTCAGATCTTGTCAGTGGTACATCATCAGACATCATTGGCTGATGATGATCGATGTCTACTCGCAAACCACTTGATGCAGTTGTTTTCTGTGGCTTGCTGCTGTGCACATGTGGCGGATGTGGTGTTGCATCGTGTCTCGTGTGATGAATCTTCCTCAGAATGTAAACATAGTCATCAGGAGGAATGGAAGGCGGTGGCATTGTTGTGTCTTCCACACAATGACTTTTCACAACAACATCCGTCTTCGCGTCTCTTCCGCTCTTCTCTCGTCCTGACGACTGGCGACGATATTCCATCTTGTAATCCTCGAACTTCTGCTTCTCTTCCTCCATCAAAGTCCTCGCATCTATTCGCAACTTCCTTGGTTTCGGTTGATCGGCTGTGGCGCCATTGTGACATCCAGACTGTGGCTGTGAAATAATGAGTCCAGTCATCGGAGAAGAAGAAAGTTCTGCTTTGTGATGATCAACGTCTACGTTTGGATTTGTTTTGCTCTCATTCTTACGTTTCTGTCCATTGTTACTTTTGGGCTCATGATGAAATGAATCTGGTCGAATGTTTGTAGATTTCACTTTGGAAGAAGCAATGTTCATCGTTTGATTAACGGTCAATTGCTTGTCCTTGAATTCATCTCTTTTCCTCTCGTTTATTTCCATCTCCTGCGTCCTTGCTGTCTTCCGATCCTTTCCACCCAAACCATCGTAGATGTTCTCAAATGAAGAACCCGTTCTTGGATGCCAACCCAAACTTCTTCCCAACTGTGAATCCCCGAAATTCTTCTTCGCCTGAGATGAACTCTCCCCCCGTTCTCTCAGAGGCTGATGATGGTTCACAGCTTTCTGATTTCTATTTGACTGGGAATTTCCACTGCTCTTCAGTTCACGGGTTATCTTCCTATCTGCTGAACAGACGTACTTCGGTTGATTGTTGCTCAGTTCGCCTAAGACTTGCCATTGCGTACGCGCTGGTTCAATGTAACGTATGTCTTCCTGCGACCGACTGAGTTGACCAGAATGCAAACTGACAAGCTCACTCCTCCCATCATCCACCCCATCTCCTCCTCCTCCTTGCTCCTCCTCCTCTTTCCTCTCCATTCCTCGTCTCTCTCGTGGTCTTTCGTCGTACAAATCCAAACCTTGCAGCTTTCCCAACTTCTTAATGAAGTCGCGTCGTTCCCTCGTCTTTGAATGCGACGTCATCCCAACAGCATCCGACTTCACCGATCCATTCCTTAAACTATTCATCCCTCTCTCTCCGCCCATTCCCTTTTCCATCTTCCGGTCGAAGCAGCGTCTGACCGGTTGACCTCCTCCTCCACCAGATCCAGGTGAACTAAGTCTGCGCGAAATCTTTCCAGCTCTTGGTCCAGCTGGCTCGGAAGCTCTTCCACCATTGTTGTTCTTTCCGCCACTTGTGTCCATCCTCTTTGAAAGCGTGTGGATGTAGAGCTTCTTTGACGCCGCGTCGTAGTTGATCTCCGCCGAAACCGGACGACCATCCTGTCTCCGTATCCGCCTCAGACGAACCGGACTCTTGTGATGCCACTTGTCATTGTCATCATCATCATCATCGGAATTGCTGCAGGAGTCAAGGTCAATGTCGATCTTCACTCCGAGTCCATTTCTCGTTGCACCGACATTTTCAATGTGGCTCCTTGGAGGTTGAGCAAGCAGCATCTTCTTCTTCTGAGCGAAATCCTTTCTCTGCTTATGTGCTCTCCTCCGGTCCTCCTCCTCCTCTTGCTCACTGCTCGATGAAGCGCTCACGTCGTACCCCGCATGCTCATCGCCTTCAGACGCATTTCTTCTCTTGTGGTCGTAGCAATCCAATTCGTTGAACTTATCGCTGTGTCGAAACAAGATTCCGATGTCGAGTTTGTGGACGTCAGGATAGAAATGAGTCGTGTTCCAGTTGTAGAAGCGACGCTGACCGACAGAAGACGACGAAGACAAAGACGGATGAGAAAGTCGGTCTTCAATGGATGATGAAGTGCGCTTCTTGTATTCACTCACAGCCTGGAAATAGAAATCATTATCATCCATTAAAAACGATGATGAAATGCCTCTTGAACAAGAAAACTCCTCCCAACCAAACAACAAAGAGTCGGTTTGGTTCTACGTGTGTGAGTGTTGGCCTACTCCCAGTGACTCTTCAGTCGACTGCTGATTACTTTGCTAAGTGACGTAATACTTGTTCTTTACATTTCACATCAACACACATTGGATAGATCTCTGTTTGTTTTGGTCATGTGACAATGCTACATAAAAGTTAAATTTAACTAATAAACCACAATTAAAATAAATGATTTAAAAAGAAATGATAAGATGCTCGTGTTACAGACATTACATGGCAGATTGCCATAAAGTCAGAGGCGGAGCAAAAAGCAGCTCCCATGTTTCCCAAATGTGGAAAAGTGCATGATCATGGGAAGAACAATCAAATCCACGCCAATCAGCTTATCCATCACTGCAATAGTTTCATCAACTAAATCCAGATTCAAATCCGTAAACGACAAACATTCGGTTCGAATCCTTTTATTGTTGCTGAAACTTTGCCACAGAGACTGAAAGGAGGTTCGTAATAATTCTGGATCATATCTTTAAGTATTACTCACAGTTGATAGCATTTTATGTTTGCCAGTTACAGTGCAGCATTTCCGAGAAACAGATAACAACAGTTCCAGTATTTCAGCAACAAGGAAGGAACAAAAGGAATTATCAGTTCCATTGTTCTACGAATGGAATATGGTTGCAGGCAAGCGGCATGTTCCGTACAACAGACAGCAGCAGCAGCAGCAGCAGCAGCAGAAGACAGAAGCAAAGAAGCGTTGCAACACTCGAATGAACTGCAGATGAGATGAAATCATCTTTCCAACAGATGAGGAAGATCTCTTCTTCTGCAAACGATTTTTTTTTATGAATCTCTGTTGAGACACAAAAGAAAGTCGACCACGATTCAGATTCCGTTAATATTGCTTCTATGCCTCAACTTTGTCGTCAGCCAATTGTAAAAACTGTCTGTCTATCCATTGGATTCGTTTTGATGATTTCTTGCCACATTTCATCTGAATATTGGTGCAAAGAACTGGAGATCTCTCTCCATCTCAGTACAAAAGACAACATTCTTTTCTACCCTCATAAATATAAACCCTTCTCTCTCACAATCTGCAAAGCACAATGAGGTATCTAATTATTATTCACTTTACATTGCTATCCTACTCTACTCCATCATATCTTTCCAAACCTTACCCCCACTCTGCCCAACACTACCATGCCCTACCAATACTACACTATACCTACTCTATGTCCAAGTGACTTCAGTCTTGTAAGACTTGAAATCTAGAGCACTGGATAAATATTCATGATACATTATCTGAATATTCATGATACATTATCTGAATATTCATGATACATTATCTTAATATTCGTGATACATTATCTGAATATTCATGATACATTATCTTAATATTCATGCTACTTTATCTGAATATTCATGCTACTTTATCTGAATATTCATGATACATTATCTGAATATTCATGCTACTTTATCTGAATATTCATGATACATTATCTGAATATTCATGCTACCTTATCTGAATATTCATGATACATTATCTGAACATTCATGATACATTATCTGAAACTCGCTATTCAGAAAAATTGGCCATCGATTAAAGTTCATTGAAATTTCTCTCGTAGGCAAAGATATATACGCACACATGCATACACGTATATATATACACACACATACATACACACATATATATATATGCATTTGCATACATACATGCACACATATGTATGAAAACTTAAGTGCAGCTATTAACTTATGTTATGTGTAGATGGAGAGAGAGAGGTGTTGACTATACTGAGGCCTTCAGGCCTTTTGCCAACACAGGCCTCTCCTCCTTTTCCACAATCAGCTGATGCCATAAATAGCACCTCCATCCTTCCTCCCTTTTCTCTCCCTCTCTTCCACTGCATCTCTGATTCCATGTCTGCCAGTCCCTGTATCTCTCTCTATCTCTTAGTATATATATATCTCTCTCTTCTTTCTCTATAAAACATCACAGACTGCATTAGACACAGAGCTATAACTAGTACAGCAGATGCAAAACAGTTTATGGGTTACATGATCACTTGATATTTTATACAACAAGTCTAACCTATATAATATATAATTATATATATATAACATTATCTGCTATGAGGAGTTAATGTAGAAAATGTCCCAACCCTGTCATATATTAAAGTCATCTTCCCCTCCCATGTATGCCCTTGTCTGTCTATCTCTCCGGGTATGCCTCATTGTGCCTGCCTCTCTCTCTGTGTGTCTCTCTCTGTCTCTCTCTCTCTACAGATGCTTGTATGGTTATTGGTAATAGTTCAGAGTTGTCATTAATTGACCCAACCATCATCACAACAAAGATGATTAGCCTCCCTCCCACCCCTCAATTCCTCTTCAGGCTTCGGAATGGCACGACAGCATAAGGCATTCATTCTGTCTGGTCTCCAAAGCAGAGAACTTGTGAAATGCCCCTCAAACTATATAAAGCAAAGTCGTTATCTGCATATCTTCATGTCTCGCTCAATGCGTTCTGCTGATCGTCTTGATCTTTTTGTTTCCAGGACTAGGACTGCAGCTTTTGCCCAACGTCGTGCTTTGCTACAAGTGGTCCCTTCATTTCGAATGACCTTCCTCCCTCAAAACTAATGACCCCTTTACCTCAACAGTCAGTCTCTAATCTTAAAGGCATTTCCTTCTCTGGAGTTTTCATGCTGAGAGCAGCTATGAGTAATCATCATCCTGCGAGAGATGCTGTATAAATCTAGATACGATACGATACTAGTGATACCGTGTACTTGTTTTAGGTACTTAAAAATCCTGTGATGAAGACCGGGTTAGTTAAGCTCCAGTTTTTACCTACGTAGTAATCAATAGCGACTGTGTTTGAGTTCTGGTGATGTTATGACATTTAGACACATGTGTGTGCCACCTCTAAGCAGAGGATCCTCCTGATGTTCATTTGCAGCCACAGACAGACAGACAGACAGACAGACAGACGGACAGACAGACAGAGCCAGATGATCATCAGTTGGGAGAAGTGCTTCAGGAAAACATTCCAAGCGTTTTCATTTTTTCCTCTTCCCACTCAAAAGTGTAAACATCATTGCGTCATTATACTGCTTTTTCTCTTCTCTTCTCTTCTCTGCTCTTTTCTTTTCCGCCGTCATCTTCTCTGCTTTCCTCTTCTCTTCACTTCTCTTTTCTTGTGCTAGGTACCAAGTTTTACAGAGAAAGAAGCAAAGCCACTGAAGGCCGAGATGCTAAAAGCTATACCCTGGATGCAAACTATATGATCTGACCAACTTCTCTTCAAGTCAAATCCTGATAAGACTTCAATAAAAGAGCATTGTATAAATGTACAAAATGTACCATTGTAGACTTATTGGAAAATCTCAGCAGACTATTCTTATCAAACAATGCAATAATTCTATATTAAGGCAGACAGACTCGCTACAATTTAGCATGTTTTTCAGTTTTATGTGCATTAGAAATTCCGGACAGGACATTTAAGCATGTCAGAATTTTTAAACTTTCAATTTGAACCAGGATTGCATGGTTCAAATTTGACAATGCAATTCCAGTTTATATGCATGATTGTATGAATCAAGGTGCTTTACGTAGAGCATAACTTACCTCACAAAATGCAGATTGTGTTCCCTTTGAGAGTTAAGTAGAAAAACAGATTTTTCTGAGGCAAAAATTTGTTCAGATTTTTCATGAACCCATTTTAGATATATTGTACATATATATAATACGTGCTAAATTGCAGGAGTGAGGGCGGTGGACTCAATCAAACGACCCTTAAATTCAAGGGCTGAAGGAAGTTCTCAGCCTCGACTCAGAACTTGTGTTAATTATGCAATAATTTTTTAACGGAATTTATTGTTTCATGCGTTTCTCGTCTCAATGAGGATTAATTGTGGTAAGAAACGAGTTCACTAAATGGAAGATGGACCAAGGTCATTCAAGGTCAAAAAAGGTCAATTTCAGATGAAAATCTGGGGAAATGGCGACATCTCAGCTAATATATTGTTTTTATCTTGGTGATCCTTTTACCTGTCTGCTCAGGTCTACATTCGAAAAAGAAGACAATAGTAGCCTATGCCAAGAGACCAGCAAAATTGAAGGTTATTTCGAGGTTAAAATAAAGGAAACTAGGAATGTAAGTAGGAATGACCGAAATAAAACAGCAATTGGCTGAGAGCAATAGTCATTTTCCTTTGATTTGGACTTTTTACCTTCCCAATTCCCAACAATCCTTGCATACAAACATACATACAAACATACATACAAACCAACTGAATTCACTTCATGATACAAGAAAGAGGTCTTGACAGTTCATCTGTTGAAAATAACCAGATGATATGCAATGTTAATCTTTAGCTGAATCTGACTCCCCCTCTCCTCCCCCCCCCCCACTGCACCCAGCTACAACTTGGTCCAGTATATCTAATAAAAAAACTCCACCATTCGTCAACTGTAGGTGATCTATTCAGTCCGTTGGTTCCCATCGGACTTCTTTCTAAATCGAGCCCTACCCCTCCCACCCCACCACACACCCCACCCCAGCAGCAACTTTATCAAAGAGCAGATATTCAGTTCCAGATCCAACGAATACAACAACGACGACGACGCAGAGTCTTTCCTCAGAGTTTCTTTGACTAGCATCAAATATTAATCACCCACATGAAGACGAGGAACCAGGTAACACTGCCCCCACTGGTGCTCTTCCCCCGCTTGTATTCAACCGATCAGTGTTATCACGTGCCATGTGCAGCTGGTGCTAAGTTTGCGCTGATTAGGGAATTTATCCAAAGAAACCAATAAAAGAATCATTAGAGATGCTATAAAGCGTCAGTCAATAATTGCAGATTCTGTCTTTAACATAATTATTCGCAAGTGAAGACATTAATTGTTTGGGTCACAGAGAGCTCAATGTTTCAACTTGGAAACAAAGTGGGGCAATGCTCAGCATTTCTTACAAAGAGAACTCTATTCAGAGAACTTGTTACGACTTGTTGTCCTATAGAAGAGCAAATGGCGGCCAATCTCTGAGCAGTAGTACATCAGTAGGAGAGGTCTGGAGAAACGTATTTTGGGACACGGTAGCTAATTGTAATAGCAATCTCCAAATTTCTAGAGCACAACTCGAAAGAGCTTATTCACGAGCTGAATAAATAAATCAAATCAAATAACTGCCAAACATTAATTCAACAGGAAAGATAAAACATCTTCCTTCATTTGATCGACATTATTTAAAAACCTCTCAAAATCATCACCAATAAACGGATTCGATACATTTGAGCCAGAACTAAATTGAAATAAATCAAATAAATCAAATAAATCAAATAAATCAAATAAATCACACATTTCAGTGAGAATCTAACTAGCTTTAACGACTCATTCAAATAGTCCTATAAGGAAAGCAAAACATCATTATTATTAACTAATCGTAAGTGTAGAAATTCTGCTGTGCAACTATCACTGGACAACCACCTATATATATATCAGTTCCAGGCACCAGTAACATTCACTTATAAACCATAGCAACACACAACAAACCATAGGACGACGACGACGATGGGATTTAAGTCGTTTCTTAAGCAGACATTCTTCACCCAGAGTTAGAACCATTGATGCAAGTTAACCAGCAATGATTTGTAGTTTATCGCTCATATCGTATATCTTCTTCTTCTCCTTCTTAGAACAGTTCTATGATGATAGTATAGTTAGTGTCAAAACGAGTTAAGTCCAAACCTTCTGCTCAAAGTCTCTAAATTAAAGCAAAATGTTTAGTTGCAGTCAACAGGAAACTGGTGAACAAAAACGAATAAAAGAATGAAACAACAACAACAGCAACAGCAACAACACCAACCAGAGAGGAGGTATAGGATGATCTGACAACCACTTCAGAAGATGCAAGTCATGCAACAGTGCACAACCGCATACGTCAACAGTGTAGAGGTCAACAGTCAACAAACAGTCCATAATATGCCAAGAAGTCGTCTTTGTGCCTTACCTTGATCTCTGCCCTCCCACTCTCAACATCTGACGACAACGAAGACTATAACAAAAGAGATCTAATTATTAGTCCGTTGGTGATGGGTCGATCATCGCTGGCTCTCCTCAAACTATAAGCCTTAGACTTCCTCCTCTTCCTCTCACAGGCCTTAGACTTCCTCCCACTCTTCCGAGTCGAACTGCTTAAAGATCCATCGGAGAAGAAACAACCCACGAAGCTGGCTGACTTTCTAACGCCGACCACTCCTTTCTACCAACGCCAATACCATCTGTCTCTGTCTGTCTGTCTCTGCCTATCTCACCAGCAGGAGATTAACTAACGACCGTATGTTAGGCCTAGAGGCTTAACAAGCAGAAGAACAGCGGCTGCTTCTTAATTTACAGTCTTCCATCTTTACCAACCTCTCTTCTCTCAATTTTAGTCCACTAGGCACAAATCACCAATCAGCAGGACGCACACACACACACACACACTCAAGCAATCACACATAAGTGCCTGACACAAGAGTAGCCTACCGGTATTTAACCTACACGAGTATAGTATAGGATTTCATGTTCCATTTTCAACAAAGTAGGTAAGTAACGAGTAATGTCTATTTTCTAATCCGCTCTGCAGCATTAAATAATGCAATTTATACAAATTAGCATGAACACAACATTCTCATAAAAAATCTTTCTTTGTGTTGCCTGGTGGAGGTGACCCCCCACTCTTGGCCATAGTCTGGTTTCTTTGGTCGGAGTAATTTAGTAATTTACTAAATACATGTCCACTTGTCCAGGGTTGTCACTTGTCCAGGGTTGTCAAAAAGTTAAAACCTAGTAAAACGGCCGTGATCCGCCTGCCTGCCAACAGTGTTTGTCAAAGTAGATCACCCCACAGAAGGTACCTTCTGTCCATTTACAACTGACCTCAGGTCTGCTTTCCAGGTCAAATATACAGCAAGCTATGTCACTACAGGAGTAGACTACAAGTAGGAAACCCTGATCTGCTATAAAAATTACAATTTATCATCATCATCATCGTTGTTGCCGTCATCATCATCATTGTTATCATCAGACTTCATCATGAGTTGTCTCTATTATGATCATCTTTGCCACTCATTTCAATTCAGTGCAGAATGATGACATCATGCACACTGAATATAAATAAACTTGTTAACCAATTTGCAATTCTGTAAATTTCTAAAAATACATTTCTACACAGACTACATTTGTTTTCTTAGTTGATTTAAAAAAATCTTTTTGACTACGGCAAGGGCAACCATAACCTAACTCCCCTTTGCAGAACAATTGAACCGTCCAAGTTAACAGCCGACGAAGCCATTATCGGCATAATGAAGAGCCAGAGGGAGGCAGTAGGCCGACGAGAAACGAGCAAGCATGAGTCCATGGAGTCCATGACCTTTCTGTTATGCAACAGTTCGGCAAGCTGCTGCAAAATATATCGAGAATATTTACTCTCCATTTTAAGATTTTTGTCAATAAAGCAACCCAGCATGACATGATGACCAGCGGTCATAGATGAGGTCGAGCTTATAAATCTTAAACATAATACGATATTATATCCAGACAATATTATCATCCTTCACCAATCGATTTACTATGCTGATGAAATTGTTTACGAAATGTGTTAATCTGAAGTTACACTGAGTCTGATAGATTGCAACGTTTGCCATTTTCAGCAGCCGTTGAGAAAATCAGAGACATACATCATACATGTATAAATCAACAACACACAATGAAGTGAGAGACGAAGTCTGAGAGGAATCGTAGGTCGTACCCCAGCTAGTGTAACATATTGCAGAGTCATTAAGACCCAGTTAGATCAGATCCTTGATCGGTCGGTGGGTCTGTCGGTCTGTCCTTCCACAACCAATGTATGCTGGCCTTAGCAATATTATTAAGCCGTTTTTTAGTCAGTGCCGACTCTTTCTATAAACAAAGTCATGCCGACACAAGATATAAACAACTGTTAGGGATAAACGTAGAAAAGAATAACTAGAAAGTCTGCAAAGCAGCAGTGAATTGTTGCCTAGAGGTAGACTCTAGAAAAGACTCGTCTGTGTGCCCCGCCCCCAACCTCTGGGCAAACAGTTTCCTATTCCTTCGTCTCCCGTATACGTGGCTCATATACAATAAAAAAATACGCAGAGACATGCAGAAGGTCGATAAAGAAATGTGGGCCCAAAATACAATGAAACTACACACTACATCACAGTGCATTAGGCATACAACGGCATAAACTCTTTCTAAAACTTTCCAACGATTTCTAGCTTTAAAATCTCATAAATTTCGTGACAGTGGTCAGAGAAATTCTAATGTCACTTTTAGCTCACGTTGCCCCACTGATATTTAACTCGTTTAGAAGTTAGAACACCAATGATATCACTGGCCTTAGCTTTGGCCTCATTAATTTTTTCCCCAATTTCAATTTATACTTATACCACTATGGCCTCACATATATCACTGGTCTTAGCTCTGGTCCCAGGGGTATAAAACGTTAACTGTTAGAAAGAACACTTTCCATAAAACTGCAGAAATATATCGATTTCAAGTGGCCTTCTTTCTTCAACAACTTAACATTTGAGATGCTGAGAAAACGACGACAACTGTATACGACGCTCATTGGAATTTATATGAAGACGATGTCGAGTGCAAAAAATGATCAGATTCTGAATATAGAGCTAGATAAGAAGGAAAGTTGTTCAACTCTTTCAGCCACCAACGGCAGATTGTCGCAAGGAACGAGGCCATCAATAACCCACACACTCACACACCAACAGGCCCACCTACACATCCACCCACCTACACACCCACCCACCTACACACCCACCCTATCACCCACCCTCTTTATCAACCACCCACCCTCTCACCCACCCTCTTTGTCAACCACCCTCCCTATCACCCACCCTCTTTACAACTTAACTATATTATTATCTACAACTAGACAGAGCTCATCAGCACACTGTACAAAAATGACTAATATAAGAGGATTCAGTCTCTTCCCACGGTTGCTTCCAATGCACTTCCTCCACCAACAGCGCTGACCTGGAGAAATGCAAGCATTCCAGTTCCTCGACTACAGACATACACCCTCCATCATTCACTTCACCCACCCACCCACCCCTAACCCAATGCAGTTACAACAGCTTTCCCAGGGAACGAAGATATCCGCCGAATTGTCCAGCACATCTTGCACGATCTTGGGACTAATTTGGGAAGATTTCGTTACACGGTTGTAACCATAATCTCCATTCGTCTGTCTTCTTAAAAGCCTCAATGCAACAAGAGTTTTAACATGGAATAAATTTCGTTGCATTTTTCACAAATGTTTAATATATCATTCACATCGGACACCCAAGACATTAAGACCAATGGCTGAAGAAACTCAGTTTAGTCAAATCCACAATTCACCTTCATGCAGGGGATCCAATAATCACAATCAGAGCTCAGCCAAGGTTTTCGGTGTGCCCCCCAAGATGCATGCAGTCCTCTAATCAGCCCCAAATGGAATGGGCATCTGTGAGGCGATACTGAATCTGTGAGCAGCGCTATACAAATGTTCAATTACAGTCACAATTCATCTGGTCACCTAGGACCAACCATGGAGCACATGGATATGAATATCAAGGATTGCATCCTGCAGGTGGCAGAGATCCCCTCACCCCCTCCCCGACCCCTCACCCCGACCCCTCATATGCATAAGGCAATAAATTAGCCATAGAACTGGAATGAATAGAAGCAAGAAAGGGTGTGGATGGAAATGACAGCCGACCCCGGAAGAAATGTTGAAGATTAAAGTTCTGCTTTTAAATATCTATAATTCTTACAGGGATGGTGCAAATTCCAGCTAAGGAGGAACCCATTCCAACAGATCAAAAAATTTCCATCACTGGTTCCTCCTTCTCCCTTTCCTTCTCCTTCGTCTCAGACCAGGGAATCTCTCTCTCTCCATCTCCACCTTCTGACGTCATAAATTCCATGTTTACAGTTCACCTATTACAGTCGAACGGTTTGAAGATTTGCTGATATCTGTTAAGTGCACAAACGACGATGACCTCAATAAATCTTTGGTTACTCTGGTTCCAGATGTTTCGCTCAACCAAAACCACAACCAAAACCATAAGCAAAACCACGACCAAAGCCACAACCATAGCCACAACCAAAACCACGACCAAAACCACAACCAAAGCCAAAACCATAGCCACAACCAAAACCACAACCAAAACCATAAGCAAAACCACGACCAAAGCCACAAACAAAACAACGACCAAAGCCATAAGCAAAACCACGACCAAAGCCACAAACAAAACTACGACCAAAGCCATAAGCAAAACCACGACCAAAGCCATAAGCAAAACCACGACCAAAGCCGTAAGCAAAACCATGACCAAAGCCATAAGCAAAGCCACAACCAAAGTCACAAGCAAAGCCACAATCAGGCTGCAAGGTCTCCTGAAGAAACGCTATATAAGTTCCTAGAATAAATGAATGAAAGAATGAATGAATGGATGAATGAATGAATGGAAGCCACAACCAACGTCACAACCAAAGACGTAAAGGATGGGTGGATGGCTATTCCTTCTGCAAGGCATAGTCTCAGTCTATGGCCATCTCTCTATCTCTTCATCCTGCTCAATATCTCTCCCTGTATCTCTTCCTCCTGCTCAATATCTCTCCCTGTATCTCTTCATCCTGCTCAATATCTCTCCCTGTATCTCTTCATCCTGATCCATATCTCTCCATGTATCTCTTCATCCTGCTCAATATCTCTCCCTGTATCTCTTCGTCCTGCTCAATATCTCTCCCTGTATCTCTTCGTCCTGCTCAATATCTCTCCCTGTATCTCTTCATCCTGATCCATATCTCTCCATGTATCTCTTCATCCTGCTCAATATCTCTCCCTGTATCTCTTCATCCTGATCCATATCTCTCCATGTATCTCTTCATCCTGCTCAATATCTCTCCCTGTATCTCTTCCTCCTGCTCAATATCTCTCCCTGTATCTCTTCATCCTGCTCAATATCTCTCCCTGTATCTCTTCATCCTGATCCATATCTCTCCATGTATCTCTTCATCCTGCTCAATATCTCTCCCTGTATCTCTTCGTCCTGCTCAATATCTCTCCCTGTATCTCTTCATCCTGCTCAATATCTCTCCCTGTATCTCTTCATCCTGATCCATATCTCTCCATGTATCTCTTCATCCTGCTCAATATCTCTCCCTGTATCTCTTCGTCCTGCTCAATATCTCTCCCTGTATCTCTTCATCCTGCTCAATATCTCTCCCTGTATCTCTTCATCCTGATCCATATCTCTCCATGTATCTCTTCATCCTGCTCAATATCTCTCCCTGTATCTCTTCATCCTGATCCATATCTCTCCATGTATCTCTTCATCCTGCTCAATATCTCTCCCTGTATCTCTTCATCCTGATCCATATCTCTCCATGTATCTCTTCATCCTGCTCAATATCTCTCCCTGTATCTCTTCATCCTGCTCAATATCTCTCCCTGTATCTCTTCATCCTGCTCAATATCTCTCCCTGTATCTCTTCCTCCTGCTCAATATCTCTCCCTGTATCTCTTCATCCTGCTCAATATCTCTCCCTGTATCTCTTCATCCTGATCCATATCTCTCCATGTATCTTTTTCTGCCAGGTCATTTGGCTAACAGCTGAAGCCTTGCCTTCTTCAGACCCCCCCCACACACACCTGCAACCTCCTTCAGTCTTATTGCAATGATCATCGAAGAGGGAGGGAAGGAGGGAAGGACTTAGTAATTAAAATGCCTTGGCAAACCAACTTCTGCCTTTGCTGAATGCGTTTGCTACATATCATGTCTTTCAAAAACCTAAAAAACTTTCAAACAAATTATGTGGGTCATCATGATGTGTATATATAGCTGATTAGTGCTATAGCATAATATCACCATTCATTACAATGTCTCACAATTTAACTCATCTACCCCTCAACAGTTACAATGACTCCATCTAGTGTCATTGAAAGCCTAATGGGTCATTCCATGTCAAATCAACCAAAAAAGTAGAAATTTGCCATCACACCCCTTTGGATTTTTCTGAAAATTTTTGTGCATAAACTACATGCAATATAAGGAACAAATAACATTTTCACATATAGCACCTCTTCCAGGCAAACACATCAGAGGGAGGAGGAGAGGATGAGGAGAGGATGAGGAGAGGAGGAGGAGGAGGAGGAGGAAGAGGAGGAGGAGAGGAGGGGGAGGAGAGTGTCTCCTATCAATTTGACATCAAATTCATTTATTTGTAAAATATATTGTTATGTAAACTTCAACTCAATTTAGTATTGGATATAAATGACGACCTAAGCAAATGCAACGTAAGAGTCTTGTGCAGCTGGTGAATATCACAGTTGCCGCTGTTATCATCTGAGGTATTAAGGTTGCATCTTAAGTTCAGGCAACAGAAGTTCAGTAAATGGTATAAATGGTAGTAATAATGGTATAAATGGTAGTAATAATGGTATACATGGTTAAAGTGGTTAGCAGTGGATTGAGTTATTAAAAATTCTCATTCACTGTTTGATGAACTGATTTTATGAAGAACTGATCCTTTTAGATTGGTTTAAAAAACATCGGAAACTTCACTTAACTGAAAAGCAAATTGGAAATTAAATCTAGAAGCGTTTCACATTCGAGGTTGAAAGAGAAAAAGTCATTGTAACAGTTTTGGAAAATACGACAATGATAACGATGATGATGATGATGATGAAGATGATGATGATGATAATGATGATGATGATGATGAAAGAGGGGCAGAGGGCATGAAGAATGCTGATTAGGCCCCCCAGAAATTTGCGCCCGAAAATCGAAAAAATTGCGCACCAAAAACGATAAATTTGCGCGAATTTTGCGCAAGGTAAAAATGATAATGTTCGTTATTTTTTCATTGAATCAGTGTACCAAAATATCTAACAGTGTTTTCGTCAGTTAGTGTAAAGCTTTGCCGTTCTAGAAATTAGACAATCAAGCAAAAAATGCAGTTATAAAGTTCCTATAATCATGAGGTTAAAGTATTCAGACGATCGCAAATGACTTAATTTTACCAAATTTACGCCTACCGAAATCTACGCTCATTACAAATATAACTTCAAAATAGCATTATATATGCCTATATTATAATGAATCACCAAGTTACACAACGTGCTGAGTGCCTTCCGTCTTTGTGTGCACGCCTGACGCCTATAGACTAAATGCATTCGTTCTGTCATAAGCCGAGACAGCACGCGACACACCTGTGCGGCCGCTTTGAGAAACTTCGTCTAATACATCTTATTGTGTGGCCGTGAAATTCTGGAATTTTTTTATACTTTAAGTTTGCATTATTACTCAAAATAACGATCTTCAACAAAAAATTCCTCCATATTTCATCCCATTCGGCGGCCGCCATTTTGATTATCGCACATCGGTCGCTGTTGCTATATTGAACTATTATGGGCAGCGGTGATTTTAAGTCAATCAAAGCCCAATTTAGATAAATTAGCAAGATTTTGTCAAAATTTGCGCTAAAATCGCGCGGATTGCCAATTTTTGCGCTGTTGCGCTAAACCTGGAAATTTGCGCAAAAGTTGCGCTGCGCAAGATCGCGATTTTCTGGGGGCCCTAGCTGATGGTTGTATATCCTGAGTGTACTTTAATTGCATTTTCAGTAACTAAATGATAAGTAGCTAATAAGTATTTACTTTCTAAAGTATCCAGCAGAACATGAGAGAGTGAGAGATTCTTAATGAAATGTGACCTAATTCAGCTGGTCTCACTGACTGATCACATATTACTTCGAAGTAGTTTCTTCGAAAAATGTGCCATGTAAATACTTCAATGAATGAATGAATGGATACTGTGGTTCGTGATAGGTCTTAAAGTGACCTCTACAAAAGCACACAAACATGCACGCATACAAACAGACAGACACACACGTATACAGAGAGACAGAGTTATTAAAGTCGTTGGTTAGAACAATGGAACGAACCTGAGTGAGTTTCTTAACAGCTTCCTTGACATCCATGTCTGTTATGCGCTCTTCTTCCATCGTCTTCTTCTTCTTCCTCTTCCGGAACAACTCAGCAGACGTCGGCTCTTCTCCATCCTCCTCATCATCCTCCCTCTGCTCTTCGCTCTTCCGGGAATCGTCCGTCGCCCTCCCGCCACCGCCATTCTCATCAGCGTTGCTCTTGCTACCGTCTCGTTGTTCCATTCGTAATCAATCGAAACGAAAGGAAGGCACCACCAACAACCACCACCACACCACCACCAACACCAGCACTAACAATCGGTCCAGCAGCCTCCCTCCCTATCTCCTTCCCTCTCCCGCCTTTAGCAAACGCCAATGAGGCTAAGTCTGAGATTGGCCTCAGCACAAGCAGCTGCAGACAAGAAAACGATTTCTATTTCCTCTTGCCCTCTAGTGTCAACACGAGCAACAACTTGATACTCAACGCAGGCATTTGCCTACTCTACCTCTCTCTCTCCCTATCTCTCTGTATCTGTCTATGTCTTTCTCTCTCTCCCTCTGTCTGTCTGCTTGCCTCAGATTTCTCTCAATCAGTAGTAGATTAAAACGAAAACTCTGTCAATAGAGTCGAAGTGCATCTCATCATCATCAAAATATATCTGTGTTGTTGTTGATGGCAGACAACTACGAAGGTCAACTCTCCTTCAATTCTCACTTTCAGACACAATCCATATTTTTATGGAGAATTATACGAAGTGAAATTCAAGGCTGACTTCACAGAATGCTGGTTCCACACCTTTAGACACTGCTAGAGTTCCACTCTGTAAGAGACTGCTAGAGTTCCACTCTGTTAGAGACTGCTAGTTCCATGCAAAAGGAGACTGCTAGTTACACTGAAGAGTCTGCTAGAGTTCCACTCTGTTAGAGACTGCTAGTTCCATGCTAAAGGAGACTGTTAGTTCCACTGAATGACTGCTAGTTCCACTGAAGAGACTGCTAGTTCCACTGAAGAGACTGCTAGTTCCACTGAAGAGACTGCACTCCGTAAGAGACTGCTAGTTCCATGCTAAAAGAGACTGCTAGTTCCACTTAAGACACTGCTAGTTGCACACTAGAATAGACTGCTGTTTCAGTTGCGATGGTGGTGGTAGAGCGATGGTGGTGTGCTGACAGGTTGAGACGAAGAGAGAAAAGACAGATTCGAAAGACTGCAAGTGAACTTTGGCTTCAAGCTGATAAGACGATGAAGACGACGACGACGACGATTATTTCTTCCTTCCTTCACTTCTTCCTTCCGTCCGTCCCGAGTTCCTAAGTTAGAAAAGCAAACACGAGAAAATAATAAATACTGACGTTAACTGTTTTTCGATGACTCAAAGAGAGTCACGCAAATGCCCAGCTGTCGTCTAAATGCGATCAAATTGACCAAACTCCAAGCATCCAGCCATGGACCCCTGCGCTTCGCGCTTCTATACCGGTGTCCATGATCCAGCCAAAGCAGCAGCAGCAGCAGCAGCAGTCGCTCCACCCTCCGACCGACCAACCGTCAAGACACGAACGCTGCAGCAGCTGGCAGCCCCCCCTGCGCAGGACGGGCCTCGCTCCACGCCAGATGCCTCAGCCAAAGGACTAGGCTTGCAGTTGAAGGAATGGGGCAGATTGGGTTACCCTTATCAGCCAGCCAGCCATATCTCTTTACCACGGCTTCACACACACTCTGTCTGTGTCTCTCTGTCTGTCTGTCCGTCTCTTGTCATTCTTTCGGTTTGTCTCTCTATTTTGCTCTGTTCGGGGGAGGGGGAGGTACGTATTTGGACCTGGAGCCAGTAGGCTCCCTCTGGCATCTTGCCAGGCTCTGGGTCACAGCAGATTGTCCCACTCCCACCTAGTCATAGGAGGCATGATCCAGGTCATAGAACTCTGGAAACCAGAAACCCATTTCCAACACTCCATCTACCCGGTTGCAGACGGACGGGCTGGGAGGCTCACAGAGTGTCACAACTCACAACACTACGGCGAGGGGGTGGGAGGTAATATAGAGATGGAGGGTGACCGATGACAAACACAGAGAGAGAGAGGGCGTAGAGGGAATCGAAAGGGGAGGAAGAAATACCCTTCCCCCCTCATCAGAAAAGGTCTGACGATCGACCAGAAATAAATTAATCTGCTTATCAATGACTATGGAATTAAAGTAAATAAGTGAGAAACTATTTTAAGTTTCAGCTGCCACAATGGCGAAAGCAACAACCACAGCTGCTGCTGTTGATGCTGCTGCTGGTTCTGCTGCTGGCGCTGTTGCCTACTTCGACGGTTGATGACCAAAGTCTGAAGTTGGCAAACTTTCGTTTAAAGTTTTAAACCAGCGAGCAGCAGCAGCAGCCAAATAGCTCAAGAGATATTCTCTATTTACAAGACGTAGGCCTAGCTGTCCATTGGATGCTCATGCATGGTGTACAAACTGTACACACTGTACAATCCGTACAGTCATCTAAGTTGAAAGACCCAGACTCAAGTTGAATTGTAAAACAAAGAGATTCGTGTTTGATGAAGTATTTACAAATTCTTATCGAAATACGAGACATAAGAATAATAAAAGACGAATCTCTTATGCTATATTATGCTATGCATGAGCAGCGTATCAAGTGATAGCGACTTAAGTTTTCTTAGTCTTCGCATAATTATATTACGAAGGTTGGGGGCCAACCCTCTCCCTCACCGTCTCATATTTGCACTGAAAGTGTGCGGTCAATGTACTCGTTAATAACTGAATTGTCTATGCAATGCAATGCAAGCAATGCAGTGCATGCAATGTAATGCGATGCAATGCATGAAATGCGATGCGATGCAATGCATGCAATGATGCAAATGGAACAGAAAGCTGTGCACAGCCAAAGTTCTGCTAAAGCATGGATTTGAACCCATCGCCAATCGGTTGTAGAGTGTGCTATGTTCCACTGTGCTATGTTCCACTGTGCTATGTTCCAGTGTGCTTGCCACTACACTATCAAGCTTAACCAAAGTTAATTAAGAAACAGTTAAACAAAGTTAACAAAATGGGACAAAACTTACCAGGAGCATCGGCAGATGTCAGCAGTTGTGTCCCTCCATTCAGATGATGATGAAAGATGTTCTTCATTAGAGTTGATGATGATGATGGTGATGATGATGATGATGATGATGATGATGATGATGATGATGATGACGATGATGATGATGGACTGGACAGTTGCACAGTTGGACAATGTTCTGTTGTTGGTGATTAGATGAAGAGGCAAATCATGATACAAGGTCTCTCTACATCTTTTTCAAATGCAGAGAAACAGACAGAGACACAGCGACACAAACGCAGAAAGAGACAGACAGACAAGAGACGAAACCGAGATTCTGACGAAAATGTCATTGGCCACATCATTATGTCCAACGAGAAGCAGAAGATTCTCTTCAACATGTGACGTCATCTGAAGATCTTCACTGAAGGATGATTCGATTGATCAGAAGAAAAACTCTCAGATATCAGTCAGCCACCTTCAATGACCTTCATCTCATTCTCGATATAACCCCTTTCAATAAAGAAACTAGAAGCTGGAAACCACCAATTGGTTTCTGTTAAGAGTCGGTGGTGCCATGGTGGCTGAAAGATTCCAGAATGATCATTCAAGCATCCGATGTTGTTGTTGCTGCTGCTGGTGCTGATGTCAGATTGCAAATAAATGAATCGCATCTGGTTTTAATTAGTAATAGCGGTTAAATGACAGAAGCAGTCGGAGCTGGATCTGTCGAAGAGGTCATAGGTCATAAGAAAGAACTGGAAGTCATAACTACAATAAGTGAATGAGAGGACAAGGCTAAAAATAACCGAAGAACCAATTTAAGATAGAAGGCCAGGAGTTACTTCAATCATTTCAATGTCAGATGGATGTTGGAGTGAAATGAAAAGCAGGGAAGAATTTGGCATTCCATCACCAGTCAGTTCATGACCTTTCCACGGTCAGGACAGAGGTCAAGGAAGATCGGCTTATAAGCATCTTCAGCAGCAGCAGCAGCAGCAGCAGCAGCAGCTGATAGGAACTCATAGCTAGTAGATAAATAAAGATACCCTGCCTAACTCTGGAAATTTCCTTTTCACAGCCAAGAAAGAAGATGAGGAGCGTTTGAACACATGTGATGTGATGTGATGTGAGTCAGTTGCAACCCGACCGTGGTCTCGTCTTCCTCACAACACCAACCACACCAGTGACACCAGCCTCTGTGACAAGTCGTGAAGCACCACCACCACTACCACCACCACCACGAGGGTTCGTGACCCCTGCACTGCCCATCCTCATCCTCCTCTGCTCCCCTGTAGGAGGAGGCAGCCTAACCTGCAAATGTCCTTTTCCCATCTCCACCGATGACGATGATGATGGGGAAGGAGTTGCTTCATCATCATCACAACAGCGCTGGAATAACCAGACGAGATTGGGAATGAGGATGCAGGTGAATTGCCGAACGAAGATGGATCCATCTCTGGAATTCGATGAACTGGGAAAAGACGGATGGGAGTCCGACTGACGAGTGGAATGAGAATCGGAAGAGACATTGCTCACATGGAAGTGGAAAGAACCGGTCTCAACTGGAGCGTCAGCGTTGCATAGTTGAACGTGCGATGACTCATTGTCATCCTTATCTGATGGATGACCTGAGAGGTTGACCCCCAAATGACCTCCTCGATCATCATCATCATCATCATCATCATCATCATCTGTTAGACTGGAATGCAAAGAAGAAGACATATCAATGCTGCTGCTGACACCTGGTGAATTCTCTTGCAATGAAATCCACCGATGAGAATGGTTGACTACTTCATCTACAATTGCTGGAAGTGATTCCTCCTCCTCATCATCATCATCATTATCATCCTCTGATAATTCAATTCCATTTCTTCTCTTTCTAACATCATCGTCTATTGTATCATTGTCTATTGTTAGTGGCGTCATATCTGATCGCTGCTTCGAATCATCATCATCATCATCAGCCATTGTTCCATTTGTCTTTTCTTCTTTCTCTCTGGTCACGTGGTCATCTTCCTTTCCCTTATTGTCACGTGCTGTCATCACCTGTTGATCATTGTCATCTGATTGTCTGATTTCATTGTCTGTCACTCCTGCCTTGCTTTGTTCTGCTAGTCCTTCTTCTCTCATTACCAGATGACTATTATCTCCCGATTGTATTGCATTTTTCATCAACAGTCCATCTGGTACTACTGGTACTAATGGTATTACTGGTACTTCTGCAACAGGTATTTTTGTATCTGCTGGTATTCCTGGTATATTCATCTCTGCCAGTTCATCTGGTACTGCCATGCCATCACTCATCACAGACACTTGCGGTTGACTACAACTGTTGAGCTCATCTGGTTCCGGTACTTTAGAACCATCTACCCTAATCTCAATTGGTACTGGTACTTTGGATTCAAGCACTGTTAAAATATCTTCTTCTATATTAGATTCAAAGACTGATGAAATATCTTCTGGTACTGGTACATTAGAATCGAGTACTGTCAAAATATCACTTGGTACTGGTACTCCAGATTCATCTATTTTCATAATGTCATTAGTTGCCAAGCATTCACCTGATTCAACAATCTCTCGTTTCATCAACGTACGTTTATCTGCCTCTGCAACTGTTTCTGTCGTCAGAAATTCGTCTGTTTTTGTGAATCGATGCATAGACAATTGTGCATTGTGTTCTCTGATCAATTGTCTTCCTTCTAATGACTCTCCTATCACCGTTGCTTCTCTGGTGTCATTGTCCATCTCAACTGCATCAGTCATTTCACTCACACCATTGTCTTGAGATAATGACTCCATAGCTTCATCAGTTGATGGAGAATCCAGTGGATCCACAACACCACCACCACCACTATCACCACCACCACTATCACCACGTCTACCACCATCACCACCAGCAGCTGGAAAAGTCGTTTCACCTAATACATGATGATGATAATGATGACCTGCCTCAGTTGTGTCTACAGATTCACGTGTTCGACATTCGACTTCAACGTCTTCTGTTGTTGAATGATCCTTAACGACACCATCTTCATAACCAGAATCATTGAAGACACTTTCTTCGTCATGACTCACATGAGCGATGGTGCCTTCGTCTTTCGCATTCACAGGAGACAACAACGTGGTCTGATCTCCACTTCCATCAAAATCATCGAACACGTAATCCGAGGGACTTTCATCGGAGAAGCAATCGATCTCATCCATCGTAGCGAGTGGAGCGGTGAAATCCTGCGATCCGATGAAATCACCGAAACTCTTCTTGTTGAATTGCTGTCGCTGTCGTCGTCGCCACACACTGGTTCCCTTGTTCAGGTGATTGTAGCGCTCCTGGAAGTCCTCCACATTAATGCAGTCACCACCACCACCACCACCACCACCAGTGTCATCTCGTTTCAACTGACTCGCTACGATGCTTCTCAGTGGCCGGGTCGTGACGTTCGCAAAATCCGCGCACCCATCATCGAGCGCATTCAAGAGACGCACTGGTTCCACGCAGACATCGACAACGTCGTTGAAACGAACTCTTTTCTCGCTGCTCTTTCGCCGCTTCTTCTCCGTCTTCTCCTCCGCACCGTCTAATATCACATCTGCGTCGTCGGAGAATTTAGACTTTGCGCCAATTACAAGACAGACTTTATTTGGACCCATAATTCCCTCCAACATCTGCTTCTTGCATTCAGCATCATCATTAGTCGTTGCCAAGCAACTGATTTCTCTCTTTTCCGGAATGTTGTCAGATTGAGCTGTAAAAGACTCCATTTGGAAAAGCGTGTCAACAATAGCAGCAACAGCGTCCTTTGTCTTGCATTTTCATGCAGAAATACAGACAGACTTTATCTGACTTCACATCTTAATATCCGGTTATGAGCACAATTTTCTTCAGTCCAGTATCTCTAAACACCAGCTCAGCTAAATAGCGAAAAAAGAATCTCCTCCTCTTTGAAAACTGAAGCAGATTCTATTCTAGAGCACTGAAAAACAATAACTATTGTTCTACTTCTGCTTCCACCATTCCCTTAAAAAAAGGCATCAGATAAACAACTGAGAATAAAAAATTGGTTTCACTGAAGGCAGTGGGAACGTACTGTGAGCAAGACAGCAACTGGTTTTTCCCTCTCTCAAATCAACCACTCAATAGCAAAAAAAATGACGAATAATATCATCACTGAAAGTTACATCTTTAAAACACTCTTGGTTTATGAATGGTCTCATGATGTCTTGTCTCTCATGAGGTCTTCGCTCTGATGAGGTCTTTGCTCTCATGAGGTCTTTGCTCTCACGAGGTCTTTGCTCTCATGAGGTCTTTGCTCTCACGAGGTCTTTGCTCTCATGAGGTCTTTGCTCTCACGAGGTCTTTGCTCTCACGAGGTCTTTGCTCTCATGAGGTCTTTGCTCTCACAAGGTCTTGCTGATGAAGATGACATCCGAAAAACTTTCTCTTAAACTGAAAAGATAAATAAAACCAAATCCAATGTTAATCATTCACAAAAATGAAATACTTAGGCGAAAAGATGATCATCAAGTGAAATCAAGAAACACAACAGAAACAAGAGTTTAAGAACATCAAACACAAACACAGAAGATACCATGATCATCACCATGACGATGACGATGTTGATGATGATCAATATCCCTGACCCACATGGAGTATTCCATATTATATGGAATAAGACTCAGATTCCCATAATATGGTACGGGTGTAAACACACTTAATGCTCATGTCAGGAATCATATTTAATGGTTCTTTAATGGAACCACATAGTGGCATATATTCACGCACTTCTAAAGCACCACTCGAAAGCCAAGCACGGGGCACCAGCTTATTCACAAGCGCTGCACTGAGTCAAAAAGCATTATACGTGAGAGTAGTCCAAAGGAGGTCCGGGTCGGATTGCCATAGAATCAGAGTTTGATCATCCTCTGTCCACAGAAAAAACCCACCAGCAGCAGCAACAGCAGCAGCAGTAGCAGCAACAGCAGCAGCAGCCGCAGCAGCAGCGAAGCTCAATGACACTGGCAACAATAGACAGACACTGAATCTCTTGTCCAAACAGCTGCAGTCAATCACAATTAGCCAGAACCAACAGCAGCAGCAGCAGCAGCAGCAGCAGCAGCAGCAACAGCAGAACGGAAACCTATTATGTCACCAATTTATAGACAGCAGTAGACACAACCCATCCCACGACCCATCCCACATACATACAACCAATTGCTATCTCATCATCCATCATACCTATTAGTATTGTATATAATGTATACATGCAGTGTGTACATATAACATATATAACAAATAAATAAAAAATCATTTACAACAATATACATAATATATATTATATATAATATTCAATTATATATATAATGTATTCCAAAAGAGAAATGAGGGCTGATGAAAGAAGGGACAAGAAATCACAGCATAGCACTGTCAAATAAATATCATGGTATAAGGTTACGTCATCACATTAAAAATCCTGCAACATGTGAACAAGCTGCAGATGGCTATAAATGTTTTTATGCACAATGTAGACAAAAGCTGTTCAAAGATGACTTCGCAATGACACAGATCTACAGCAAAGCAGAAGAGTAAAATCAATGAAGCAAAACCTGGAAAGTAGGAGAGCAAGAAGGAAAACTGTGAGAAACTGGAACACATGTACGTTGAACAATCTGACCTTGGGACTTAGGGAAGATGACTGATTGGCCAGTCAACAAGCCAGTTAGCCAACCAGTCAACAAGCCAGTTAGCCAACCAGTCAACCGACCAGTCAGCAAGACCTACAGAATTGCTAGAGGACGTGTTTACCATAAACAAACTGGAGATGAAGGCCAACATCTGCAGAAAACCAATTCATTGAAAACATCTCTCCAGCCAAAGCCAAGAAGGAGGACGAAGAGGAGGAGGAGGAATAAAATTAGGATGATATGGAAGAGAGGAGGGTAGGGCTACTGAAAAGGAGGGGATGAGGAGGAAGAGGAAGGAGGAGGAAAGGAAAATGGGGAGGTGAGGCTAAAGAGGAAGAAGGAAGAGGAGGTGATGGAGGAAATGAAAGAGGCTGGTGGTCAAAGAAAAAGCTCAACATGCAAGAAGAACAGCTGCATTCCGACAAGAAGAAGAGCCGGAGGGAGTTGGTCGACAAGAAGAAGAGCCAGAGGGAGTCTGTCGACAAGAAGAAGAGCCAGAGGGAGTCTGTCGACAAGAAGAAGAGCCAGAGGGAGTTGGTTACAAGAAGAAGAGCCGGAGGGAGTCGGTGCACAAGAAGAAGAGCCTGAGGAGTAAGTCACGAGTGTTAAATGAAAGAGCAAACGGAAATTAGGTGAGGGAAAACCAATAGAACAAACGTTTTGAGCTATCAATGGTTTCTAATTTATTAACAGATAAACAGATAACAAGACAACATAATATAAGCAGAAGTTGGAGTATGAATGTCGTAAGAACTTGGAGCATGAATGTCAAAAGAACGTAATTCTAACAAAATGTCAGCGCTTTAAACTAGGGAAGCATTCATCAAGATTCCTAATCTACATTGATAGCATCAGGGTTAACTTAAGAAAAGAATCGCTAAGATCATAATTCTTACACATTTTCTACCAGTAGCTTTATTTTATTTATCAGTCAATCAATCATTCTGAATTCATACAGTGCCCATTCGAAATACCTACTTAGAGGCGCTCCTGGCCAAAATCAAGTGAAAAACACACAGTCTTCAACAGTTTGTGAGATTTAGAACAGCTTGGGAGGTGTCGCATAGTCATAGGAAGCCCATTCCAGGTTGTTGGACCAACCACAGAGAACGAACGGCTCTGCATAGTCGCAGAGCAAGTGAAAGGAACCAATAAGTCACCATGAACAGCAGAGCGCAGTTTGCGGTGGCCTATGCAAGTGGAAAGGGGAGGCAAAGCTCGCACAGTCTGATAAGCATTGCCACACCAAAGATGCAATCCTAAATGAGATACGCTGCGGGAAAGGAAGCCAGTGCAAGACCTCGCGCATATACACTTATACAGTGATTTATACCAGCGTAAAGCAGAGCAATTGCATGAGTAGCAGAGGTACGGTTAAGGAAAATATGATAGAGATGCTTTTGTTTAGACTGTCTACGTAGTCATACTTTCTGAGGCACTTGAAAGCGGTTCTATATTTAGTCTTAATTTATATGTACAATTGTACATAGACATTTAAAGGTTTAACATGCCTAACAAACAGTAACCCTTAGGGCTTATAAGATAAGATAAGAATATTCTTTAATGGACCCGTCAACAGACTGGTCAACCATAAAAATGGGAGCAATGACCTTTCGTTAAAGCAACCAATTCAAAGCTTAACTAAAATGTGCAGGTCTAATCTGGTGACAACATACGCTGCATTCAAATTCTGCTTTATGTAATCGTAATCATATTAAGAAATTATATAGCACCTTTTTCATAGAAACACTTGACTTCAGAAGACATCGCATCATTGAAAAAGGAGGCTAGATGGTTTACACAATCTTACCTCTCAGCAACAATTTCGTTTTAGTCTAGTATGCTCAACTGCACTGGTTACTTAAAATCTTTTTGTGTATGTTTAAATGCCATTGCTGATCATTCCAAGTCACCGTTGATCGGCAAAACACACACGAAATAAATTTTACCACTTAAGTCTTTTCAAGTGTACACTTTATGCAAATAACCAATCATAAATTTGTCAAACTCTAACACATTTACTGCAGTAACACGATAAAGAAAGCCACTTTAAAAGCAGGTCACTTGACTGATCAATGAAGAGAAATGATTATGATACGACTACTTTAAAGTTTGTGTACATGCCACGACCGGTCTTACGGTTACATGCACCATCAATGCCGACCTAACGGTCCGGAACGAAATACGCAACTAAACGCATAGCACAAACTCTAGCGTCTGAAAACTACAATGGCATTTATAATTAAGCAATAAGCACATCCATTTTTACCTAATTCGTTTTCCAGCACCTCGTGTAGTCCGTCAATTGCTCCGCCCACAAATGTGCCCTCCCAACGACAAAACACAAAACACGACCAGTTATTACTCAGGCCACACCAGACGGATTTTCCATCGCAGGCCGAAGCCCTAGATGTATCGGTCGAATGTTCAGCGACTTGTTTACTATACGAGCCAATACGCAGAAGACGTCGAATGCCGAATAATTCGCGAGGATGCTTCTTAACGACTTCGCGGACGTCTTTCGCCTGGCTGAATTAAATGCCTTTTAAAAGCACCATGCCAAAATAATTGACCTTTGACTCAATGAAAAATCCACATGAAAGATATCGTTTTACCGATTACATATCGAAACGGAAACTCCGGAATGTGTGACGTATTCAGAATCAACCATCTGAGACCGTTTCAAAAATTAAGCGACGCAGAACCATGTCCACAGAATAATAGGCCTATTCTTAGCTTTCTTTGGACTCGCAATTTGTTCTGTGCAATAGCAGGCCTAAATTAATTTCTAGATCCGTTTCGATGGTTCTACATAAAATGAGATAACAATCTGCAGTTGCCCCTCTGATCCTATGGCAACCGACCTCATTAATTTTGGACTACTCGAATCTTACGGACACCCCTTTTGACTAAACGGAAACGTAGCGCTTGTGAATAGTCTATAGGCTTGTGCTCCGCGCTTGGCTTTCGAGTGGCGCTTTAGAAGTCTGGAGATTAAGATCACGATTACACTTTTCGCTCTAGGACGCATATATATATATATATATATATATATATATATATATATATATATAAAATTATAGCCTAATTTTAAGCTCACAACCAAATATGAGAGAAGGCTTTATAATAGAAAATAACAAACAAACCTTTCTTATGAGAACAATGATTGTGACAATTAACAATCATATTTTTCATGTAGGGCCTAATCTGCTCGCCTGTAGGCTTAGGCATAGGCTGGATGTGGTGAGACATCCGGAATTTTCAATAAACGAAGCTATAGCATATAATTTTTATATGTGACTACAACTAGGCCTATTTAGGCTATTTCTAAATAGTTCAAACTACCAATGAATCTCGCAGTACGTGTCAAGCCAGCTTGAGAAATTATGGCATCGTATCGACGAATTCCCTACGCCCAGTTATACGTTAGGCAGTCATTAATATAAAAAAAACCTTATAGTCTAGACTATAAGGTCTTCGTTAATATCGTTACCTTGGGAATTCATTCTAACCGATGCTCTAAATCGAGTCGTCTTGCTTCCAGTTGTTTAAACATGAATGCTAAAATTCGTTTTTCTTGATTTGGCACGATATTGCAAAATTGATAATAATTGAATGCCTGACAACAATAACAAGGTACTGTTGAACGGAGTCAGCGGACCATGAAATAATATTTATAAAAGTATAATTATTTCCAGCACGAATATGATGACGATTTGTATTGAGAGCTCTTCAATCAATACTCGCTTATCCGCGCACGATGCGGGTTGTTTATAAGGTTGTCAAGCGTTTAACGAACATAATGCACTTAGCGCTGTAATTAAATATGTTTGATGAAAGTAAAAAGTTATTAAGTTAAAAAAATTGCTTAGATGGTTGACACGACACCTGGAATTCCTAGCTTTATGTCTTATTTATTAAATATGAGATACCTAAAACATAATTTGCTTAGTTATATAGATTACTCTTTCGTACTCTACTGGTAGTTGTTTTCCAATCTATAATTGTGCGGGAATATTTCAGCGGCTTAATGTGTAGAGCGTAACCAATTACTTCTGCGTTTTGTGGGATGGATTAATTAAAATGTGTTGCGGAAGTTTAGAGACAACTTCTAACCAACTTTTAGCGTATGTTGGTTATGTTAAACTGTAGACTGTTTATAGAACGTATTATTGCTATCTATTGTAGCGACGCTGATGGTCTTCTCTTCCGCGTGTCGAAAGTTCGAGGTTGATACGTGAATCAGTATTATCACAGAATAGATAAAGCGTAGCATTACGCAAGCAGCAGAGGAGTGTTTACTTTCTTTTATTACCGGAAACATCTTTAGTACACTCACGACTTCTTAAAAGGTTTCGGAAATATGGAGATCAGACTTTTGTCTCAAGCACGAACTGTTGTCGCTGTGAGAGGAGTATACTGTAAAGAGTGTAAAAGAGTTGAAACATTGTTTTGAAACTCGAAGATGAGTTCGGACAGTCAGAACCTGTGAAAAAATGGCTGGCTTTTTTGGGAGTAAATCGAAGAAGCTGTCGGGTGAGAATCTGATACGCTGCTTACTTTGTGCAAATGCTGTTACCGACCCGTGCTATTTGAGTTGCTGTAAGGAGGTTTTCTGTCGAGAGTGCTTGTCAAATTATTCGTGTTATCAGAAGACCACACGTTCTGGATGTGTTTCGTGCACTTCACAAACTAATTACGTGGCTTCTGTTCCTGGAATTCCATCAGACAATCGGTGCAAACTATTTGCCAGTTGTTCGGTGATTGAAGGCGATTGGGGAAAGTGCAATGAGTGTCGACACCAGAGGGCAGCAGTGCACTGCATCAGTTGTGCTGCTGTACCACCGCTCTGCACAGAGTGTCTGAAAAAGCATGAGACAAATGGCCATCTGATGGTGACATCTGCTGCAACTATTCATGTGAAATGTATGGAACGAAGGCATTCGTCAACGGAGCTGAATGCGTTCTGTGAAAACTGTGATCTGCCTTGTTGTCAGGAGTGTTCCAAGAAAAGCCACCAAGGTCACCGGATATCTGACATGGAATCAGTGACGGAAAAGCGAATGAGAGCGATCCTAAAAATCCAGGATGACTTGCGAAGTGAAATGAAGAAAGCTAATGTTGCTGTCCAGCAGTTGAAAGCAGCTTACAAGACAAAGCTGCACGACATGCAGAGTCTTATGAAAGAGGTCAGCACTCACGTCGCCAAGGTCATCGAAGGTCTTCGCCACAACGAATCGCAGTTGAAGAAGTCATGTGACCAGATCTGTAAAGCAGCTGAGAACGTGATGGATCAACAGGTGACGTTTGCGAAATACACATCAAGACGAATGCTTCGTCTCATCTGTCTTATAAACGATTTTTCGAGTGCTGGACAGAAGTTTCCGCTTCTCCTTCATTTCAACAATCTCTTTCGCTATGCAAAGCAACTCTGCCAACAGAACACAACCGTCACCTCTGCAGAAGTTGTCCGACCGCTAACCGTAAGACATTGCTTTCAAGCCAAAAACTTTCCAGATTGCATAGGTACTATAGTTGAGGATTCAAAACCTGGAATGCTTCAAACTGTTGAAACCCTGACCAAGAATGATGCGACTGAGGTAGATGACAAACTTTGCAGCAAGGGATCAGCAGTAAAAGACAGCTCAGGACTACTCCTAGGTAATGAAACAATGCAGAAGACAGAAGCAGAAGTTCTTACCAAACCGGGGAAAATTTGGTCGAGCTTTCAGCAGAAACCAGATGGAAGTTCAACTGTTCCTTTTGGCGCTTGCTTTGCATTGTTTGAGAACAATAGCAAGTGCATTGTTGCTCAGAATGCTAACAGTTCTCTTGTCATCATCAACGACTTGAACTCAATGAACAATTTTCGTGAAATCAAGCTCCGCAACTTCTGCCCCAGAAGCATCGTTCAGATGTCCGACAATGTTCCCAGAGTCGCTGTTACAGATAACTTTGATATGCAGATTAAAATCGTGGACTGTTTGAAAGACAGAGGAGACCATGACGCAACTACGATTCGAATAAAACACAAGTTTGTCGATCCATCTGGTCTGGCGATATTTCCAGATTCACAGGACTTCATCGTTTCTGACCTGCACCAGCCGACAGTTAATCGTCTGACACCAGATGGCCGCCTGCTCTGGAGCGTTGGTGGTTTCGCTGATTTCCTCGTTGTTGATCGACACAATCGAATTGTCTTATCTGATCGAAAGCAGAACTGTGTGAGGGTCATGGATGGTGATGGCCGCGCCCTGACCCAGTTTGGATTGGATGTTGGCCTCTGCTCCCCGCTTGGTATTTGCTTCGATCGTTGTAACAGCTTCTACGTCGCAGACAGCGCGAACCATCGCGTTCTGATGTTCTCAAGTGACGGAAGATTGGTGCAGGAAGTGCTGAAGACAAATTGGCCAAATGGCATTGCGCTTTCAAAAGACGGGAAATACCTGTGCGTCACTTCGAAGGACGGCAACATCACAATGTTCAAAATAGCCAAGTAGTGCCTTCGCCGGATATCAAACTTTCTTTTCAACTTCCAGAAAGTTCGTTGGTACCAGTGCATTTGTTTGTCATTGTTATATACATGCATATGCATATATAATATATATGCATAATACATTACTGGCATATACGTATATATTATATACGTATAAGCCAGTAATGTATTATGAGTTTTGATTTGTGTATGGCAGTGGTTCCCAACTTTTTTGACTGTCGGGCCACTTTTTCTAAGTTGGAGGACACGATGGCCACTTTTTCTTAGTTGAAGGACATTAGGGGGCCACAATGCTAAAATTTAATTAACTAAAGGAGTATCAAATTGTTATAATTGAGTCAAAAGAGAATGTTTGATGCGATTTATTAACGTCCAAATAAAATAATTTGTAATAGAAAATAATTATATATTCTATTATGTCCAAATTGCCAATTTTTACATATATTTTTCTTAATTCATTGAGATGCTGCGGGCCATTTTTGTAGGCCAGGCGGGCCACTTTTGGCCCACGGGCCACGGGTTGGGAACCACTGGTGTATGGCGTTGCAGTATGAGAGTTGTAGAAAAATAACTGTTGATCAGATCATGGTTGATTTATGTCGAGTTGGGGTCATGTGCAATGAAGACTTTACTATAGGTCATATGGAGGTTGAAGCCCAACCCCACAGCATTTCTCACCATGTGTGTGTGTGTGTGTGTGTGTGTGTGTATTAGTGGTTGTTTGTGCATTGGTGTGTGTGTATATGTGTGTGCATGTACTTGTTTGAATGTATTAAACCCATGAGCAATGGGCATTTCCGAGGAGGTTTCTCTTGAAGTGGTGCTATATAAATTGTCGCTTACGATTCTGAAGGCACGTGCAATTTAATGTGTTTGCATAGAACTCTGTTTGCTGACTCATTTTTGTCTAGTTTCCTGTTGTTGTAATTTCACTTCAAACAGGGTTGAAAGTGGCTTGAAAAAATTGCTGGGTCTCTTTGGGCAAGAGGGTGCTAGATACAGTGTTAACAGATAGTGTTTATTCAGGTGTCAACAAATTAATGCCCGGTCTGAGACCCGGACAGACCCGGCTCACTTTCAGCCCTGACTTCAAATGGCTTTCCGTGTAAGCTAAATGGTCTACATTTATAACAGTTGAGTTCAGTAAATTATGACTTGGATAAAATTGTGTAAATTATACGAAATGAGGCTAATCACACAAAGGCTGAATTTGCTATTGTCCTAATTCGAAAATGTAGTATTTTATTGAGTTCAATTGATGAATTTATCAGAATCCACCATTAACTTGTTAAGTACTGATGTATATATTATGTATATATTATATATTATGTCTAGTCTTTAGGTCTTGTATCACTGTGTAACAGTGTATGTTGTCACGATTTTCTATCTATTTTTATTCAAGCTGTTCATAGAGGTCATGATTCATCCATCTACACACATCGTACGTATACATGTGTGAAGGGTTGATCAAAGATATTTATCCACAATTGTTACAGCAGTGGATGAGTCGATCATGTTAATATCATATTATACATACAGTGTGTTGATTATATCATGTGTTTTTCAGATGCAATTAATGACTGTCTACTTACTTGCGTACACGTCATATTTAAAGTTCAATTAAGGAGGCTTAAACTTATCATGATGTAGTCATTCTGTCATATGATTGTGAGAATGATGTAGGTTGGTTAATAGCTTTATTAGTTTTATCTGCACATTCGTCATGCATTGACCCAGTTCTCTTATCTCTTGACATTTCAACTATGAGCTACATCGTTAAAGTATCCGGTATGGTTTTGTTCACGTCTGTTACTGTGTCTCAAGGCCGTAGCTAGGGAGTGTTTTGGGTGTTTGAGCACCTCCCGAAATGGAAAATGTAAAAAATAATATGATGCATTTACTAGCACATGATGTAAAAACCATTAAATAAAACCATGAAAACACCCCAAATGAAAAGTGTAAAAAATAATAGAATGCATTCACTAGCACATGATAAAAAACATGAAATTAGGCGAAAATGGTAAGAAAGCAGGGCTGTAATCAAGGGTATACAGCGTATACTCGCAGAAAAGCAGGGTATACACAGGTAAACCAGGGTACACGTGGTTATTTAGGTGTATTTTCTTGAAATTTGGAGTGAATGACTAAAAAAGTCATTATTTTTTTGGACGGGAAACTGAAGAAAAAGCCCCTGAAATCAAATCCTGGCTACGGCCTTGCTTTGTCTATAATCTGTTTCTGTTCTAGCTGTCAGCTGACATTCAATGTTTGGGTCTCTGGAGCTTTAGTTTGTTAAATAATGTTTACTGCGCTTCAATATTACAATTTCAGATGTTGAGTAGCAATTCAGTTGGATTTTCTTGGTTTGTCATTAATTAAAAAACGATCTCAAGAAAAAGTATCAGTTATTTGTGTTTAGAAGCCATTACTGAACTACGAATATTTTTGCAATTTACTTCTCTGTTGTTATCACGGTTTTTGTTTGTTTTTCCGCAACATCTTAACTATGCTTGGTGCAACTTTTCATGTTGTTAGCGTTTAAGAATAAAATCTGTGAATTTGTGTCATTTAGATTCAAACTTAAGATCCGTTTCAGTCTGTGAAACCACCTTCGTAGCCTGATTCTGTTTTCACTGTGCTGGCAGTTGACAACGCAAACTGTATCGCATTCTGATTGTTTTACATTATTATTACAAGCATTTTAGTCAGCAAAAGGTCGTGTACAGTGTTGCGAATTAGTGGCATAACACCATCTAGAAGTAGCTTGCTACAAAGTATACTTCATAAATTGTCACATTAGGATTTTTATTCAATGGGGGGGAAGGTCTGGTCCAAACGGTATAAATTATGATTCTTTAGTTTGATCTCATATGAAGTGACCTTCAACATACACCATTTTGATATGATTTGATTATTATTTACATTTAGGTTCAAATCCAGTTCATCTAGTTGATTTTTTATTGACTGTGTTTGCTATTGATTGATTTTATTTAATGGATTTTTTACTTAATTCTGTTTTGATTGAATGTGATGTGTGGATTGAAGAAATGACTACTTTCACAACAATTAGTTTATTAATAGTTAATAATAGTTTTGCCAAAGCTCAGACCTTCTAATAGCCAGGATTGAAAGAGGTTTGTTCTGTTGTGGACTTGAGATAATATCAATCAATCGTAATTTATATAGCGCCCCTTCAAGGTACCTACTCAGAGGCGCTCCCGACCGAGATCAAGCGAAAAAACAGTATTCAACAGTTTATGAAATTGAGAACAGCTTGGGAGGTGTCGCATAGTCAATTGAAACCCATTCCAGGTTGTTGGACCAACCACAGAGAACGAACGCCTCTGCATTGTTGCTCTGGATGATGATGATGACCAATGCGTCAATCACAATTTTGTACTGTTGTGACTAGCTGTCAGTTTGTTGAACGAGTTGACTGAAAAGAGAATTTCTAATGTTTTTACTGAACACTGCGTTGATAGATCTATGAGTCATAATTATGTCCGAATTTGTTTTCTGTTTCGTGTTTTCTTGTGTCTATGCTTGCTATGATGTCTGTATTTGCAGTATTTTGCCAAGGCAATGCATGTTGAAAATAAACTAAATGTCGTAAAAGATTTAGACATTTTTGTGTTTATCCAACAATCACTTTGTTTTCCTGCTGTTTGTTTCGCTTTTCTTCGTATGTGAATTGTTTTTGCAAAGTGATGTTTAAATTTGCCTGAGCACTGAACAGAGGTAATTGTAAACTGGGTAATGGGTATCTCCCATACATGCATGAAAACCAAAGAGAGAAAAACGTAGACCTTTCATTCATTGTGCAAACCATTTCAAATGCAGTTTTCATTTTGTTTTGCAAAGTGTTTCACAACTATGTCACTGACACTTTTGCCTCTCTTTAGGTGTCATATCTATTTTCAGTTCTGGCGATGCATTTTAACAGTTTGCATCTGTTGATTTTTTCCCTATAGCAAACGCCTATATATATATACATATATATATATATAATTATATATATATATATAATATATATATATATTATTTATGAAAGACAGAAACAACACAATCGTAAATACGTTATGATTCTTAAATATACAAAATGTTTAAATCTAACAGTTGTCCGTCCCTTCAAGCTTCTTCGAAAGTAATTGTAAAATGTTTCATGCTGAAAGAAAAAAATTATTACAGAAACAGTAATTAGATAAATTTAAGATGATCACCAAATCTTTTCAAGCTCAACCTGTACAGTGCATCATAATAACTTATCTATGGTCATAACTTTGAAAACCAAATCAATTTCCATATAAAATCCATCAATGAATAAATTAATAAAACTGGTTTTTAAAAGAGACACCATTATGTTCATGTAAAAACCATTAAAGAAATTGTTCTAGTTATTGGGAATTTTAAATAATCTTTTTTATTCAACAATGTGCAGTGTCAACTGTCAAACGTTTGTACATTTAATTTTCACATCAATGATCAATTCAAAACTGAGTGCTTACTAAATTAATTGGTGGAATTTCCATTCTATTATGATTTGCCATGTGAGCCTGAAAAACATTGTGTGCGCATGGGTAAATGTGGGTAGTTGTTGGCCAGTGTATATTACGTTTGTTGGTAAGTGTGTTTGGGGGACTCTAGTCTGTGTTAGACTATCTTAGACCCTGTGACTTGCCAATGTCAAGGCTAGACTAGTGTTGCCATGTACTTGATGACCAAATACAAATCTGTGGACGCAATGTAAAGCAGTTGTCACGACCTGCCTAGATTTTTTAACCCCACCAGTATTTTGCACTCAGTATGCAGCCCAAAGGAACAGCTGTGTGTGCGTGTGAGTGTGTGTGTGTTTGTCGTGGTGTATGGGTGAATGTTTGTGTAGGCCTACATAGTTTGTGTAGGTCACACGTGCATAATTTGCAAATGTGCATGTATAATGAGTTGTGTTTGGGGACTAAAGACAAAGTCATATTCCTTATTGACACGCTCACTATACAGCTGCCATCTTTACACATTGCAGAAATGGTGTGCCATCTACATTAATTTTATCCACTCCTACTTTACCATAATTACAGCTGGTGTACTTTACTTAACATTTTCACAGTCAACAATTCACACAGTTTGGTAACCAAGAATTACCGTAATGCTCCAGAATAGCCATCTATTTACATTTTACACGAATGGCATTGTAACAATTTACAATTGATTACATTGCGCTAACTTTACATCGACAAAGCCACTGAATAAGCTCACTTAACAACACCGAGTTTGATGCGAATAATATTGACAATGCCATTTAATATAGAGAAAATATTTAAAGAAAAATTGAGGGAACAACAGCAGAGATTAATGATGCAATGTCCCCTAATATTATTTTTTTAGATTTTTAATTTTCACTTCGCATTGCCATGGATAGCCTACTTAACGGTCCATTATATCTATTGTTTTATTTAAATGCGTAACTGATTTTTCAGATTTTGAAATCTACTGATATCCTGTCAGTTTAATCATTCATTATGCAAATGATTTATAGGCCTATAGCGCCGCCCAAGGAGCAAACGAATCAGAAGCGTTTAACAGTCGTTAGCTCTTTCTTTTATTAATACGTTCAGTTAGCAGAAGAATGCACAATTAATCAGAAGATCGCGCATGTCTAACTATTGCCCATGTGGAATAGTGCAGCACGCAGGGACCCATATGCGCTTTTGGAGTTGTAATGTAGGCTACCGATATGGGTAGGCTACAATAAACAGTTCTAGCACAGTGTAAATAACAAACAGTACATGTCGACTCCCATGATCACTGTCTTGTCAGCGCCATTTTGAAAGAGTGAATTCACACGTAAGATAATGCAGTAAGACGAGTCTTTACAGTGTTGCTATAGGTAACATGCATTGTGACATCGTAACTCGCTTACTCTGAAGATGGCGGACTATTCTTAAAGCAGTCACACATTCTGAGTGCTGCAGAGGCCGGGAGTCGATCGTGTATAAATGTTTGTTATTTATACTGTGGTAGCCTATATATCAAGGCCTAATTATGTTGGTAGAGTTGTAGGTCTAATTATCTTGGTGATCTGTGATATGTTATGATGGACAATGATCGAAGTTTCATTGAGAAAGTATCTTGCAGAATATGAAGAAGAGAAAGAATTGTTTAAAACTGTAGCAAAGACATTCGGTCACTATAATATCTCTTCTACGAGCGATTCAGTCTAAGTTCGAAACAACTGCTTACCTACACTAACAACAATAACAACAACAAGTTGTTCGTCCGTATTGTCTCGCAAATCGTACAGCAATCGCAAGCTTAGCAATTATTATATCTTACAATAATGATATACGATGAAAGCTGATAAGAGAAGAGAAGACAACGGTTGTCGGAGTCTGCCCTCGCCTGCAGTCCCCCGCAAACGCATTCGTTCACGTCTTCATGAACTGGCCTTGACCCATCATGACCTTTGTCACAAGGCCAACTATTGCGCTGGCAGATGACTGGTTCTTGTCAGCATCGAGAAACAGATGACATGCGTTGTCATTGTTGCCTCCCGATTTGCGAGCAACGAAGCCGAACAACCTGAGAGCAACAGAATTGAACAACGGATCCAGTTCGTCTGCTTGCAAAAGTGCAACACTGAGTGACTGAGGATCAGATTAAGTTGCTAATAGAATATATATAATAGGTACATTATGTACAATGGATATTTATTTAACTGTTGATGTCTTGCTTGACTGTAGGAAAGTCTTCATCTGTGTAGCAGACATATACGATCGACGTGATGATGATGATGAAACGACTGATTGAAGAACGACAAAGAATGCTAAAAATTTCTATTGTCCGAGATGATGATGATATTCCACTTCTGCGCATGACCAGGGCAGCAACACACGCGGGTACCAGGCCTGTTTGTGTGTGTGTGCGTGTCTGTCTGTCTATCTCTGCCTCTCTGTTTATCTGTTTATCTGTAAATCCGTATGTTTGTCTGTCTATCTTACTCGGTCTGTCTGTCTGTCTGTCTGTCTGTCTGTAACCTCCTCTGGACATTGATCTGATATAATAATTATGACACAACGATTGTGCATTAGCTTCGCTCTAATTAGAGGCAGGCTGCATTATTCGCTTTAGAGATCATTGAATAGAACGATTACGATTTGCATAAATTTTACTCAATTATTATAATCCAACTTCAATATCCATTCGTCTTCCACTCATCATGCTCTACATGTACGGTAGCCTTCAAACACGATTTCATTTCTTGCATAAAATTATGATTCTTGCGCTGAAGTTTCAAGAGGTCCTTAATTAAAACTATCCTTTTTTACACGATTCGTTACAACCGGAAAGTGAGAGGGAGAGAGGAAGGGAGGTGAGGAGAAGGATAAATTAAGGGAGGGACGGAGGGAGGGAGGGAGGGAGGAAGAGGAGAGAGGGCCGAGAGAGGGAGGGAGAGAGGAAGGGAGGTGAGGAGAAGGATAAATTAAGGGAGGGACGGAGGGAGGAAGAGGAGAGAGGGCCGAGAGAGGGAGGGAGGAAGAGAGGAAGGGAGGTGAGGAGAAGGATAAATTAAGGGAGGGACGGAGGGAGGGAGGGAGGGAGGAAGAGGAGAGAGGGCCGAGAGAGAGAGGGAGGGAAAGAGGAAGGGAGGTGAGGAGAAGGATAAATTAAGGGAGGGACGGAGGGAGGAACGGAGGAAGAGGAGAGAGGGCCGAGAGAGGGAGGGAGGGAGAAAGGAAGGGAGGTGAGGAGAAGGAGAAAGAGATTGAGGGACGGAGGGAGGGAGGAAAAGGAGAGAGGGCGGAGAGGGGAGGGAGGGAGAGAGGAAGGGAGGCTTGCCACTGGTGATGATTGCAGTTAATAGCCAAAATAATAACGATGTAGATTTGAATAACTTCAGATTTATAATTATGGTAAATGTGAATGTAATTGAAACGTCATTATTTTATGGTCAAAGTGCTAACCGCTTAAAGTTTTAAATGCCCGTTAAATAAAGTAGCATCGACATGAAAATATATTGTAACCTAGACTCAAGATGACACACTTGTAGACTTAGGCAAACAACTGTTAGAGTATCTTGAGAATTATTATTTAAAATTAACGGAGGTTTTTTCAGTTGTTCCCTGCAACTCAGTTTCCTGTTGTAGGTCTATAAGAAGGATGTCTTCATCACTTCACACTCAAGTGCTCTCAATAAACGTCGAGAAGAACGACCCTAGGCCTTGTTGGGTCCATCGCTGGTATTTCGGGACATGCCAAGGTTAGCCTAAGGTCGTTTATAGTCTTCAGGTATTTTGTTGAGCCAAGTATTTGAGATAACTTACAGGCCTATAGGGCATATAATTATATATATATATATATATATATATATATATTGAGCGGCCTCTAAATCTTCTAAATTTACTTAAGTAGATCATTGATAAAATTAAGCTGCAACCATGCAGTAAGTGCATTTTCCCTACCATCCCCCCACTTCTTGTTGAGCGCTTGCATAACTTGTCTTGTTTGGAAATATACGCGCGTGCGTGCGTGTGTGCGTGTGTGTGAGTGGGGGGTCCACCACCTGTCCAATAATTCTTTCTCCAATCACCTGCGGCGTTAAAGCTGATTACAATAAAAATAATTGCGACTTACTTGCCGTTGATGTTAACGTTATCTTCATTCGTCAGTGTCCACCTGAAACAAAATCGGATCCGAATCAATTCATCTTCTTAGGTTTCCGCGAGAAAAGATAAAGATAATGATACGTGAAAATGATACGACGGACTAAATAAACCACGGATTAATTAATTATAAGGCCAGTGCAATAATTCGAGTCAATTCAATGCATCCGAAATGTTGCAGCCGTCTTCACCTAGATGGCTATATCTTAAAAACACATCTATCGAAATACATATTTCAAAATAAATATCTCAAAATAGCTATCCTGTGTTTAACTGACCAAATGGTCTCAACCCATGATGCAGGACAATAAAGACTTAGAGGCTGGAGACAGCAGCAGCAGCAACAGCAGCAGCAGCAGCAGCAGAAGGTGAGTCAGCTGAAAGTGGGAGAGAGATGCATGGTGCATCATGCAGCTGAGAGGTTGTGGCATCTCACATAAGTCGACTGACAAGTGAGACGATTCGTAAGTCTACAGACGAAACATTAAGTGAAGATGGAGATAAGACGACGTGTGTGAGGAAGTGAACACTCTTGTAAATTGTTTTCGTTAAAGCATAAGCAGTTTAAGCACCGTCGGTAAAACACTCGTCAAATGCGCTTTCTATTATAAGACCCGCTAACCGATATTCTAGACACACAAAACATGCTGTCTGTGATTCAGTCTAAACATGCAAGAACGGAATTTCTTGGGTTAGGTGCCTATCGTAGTGCTATATCTGGAACTTGGGCATTTTATGCCATCTGCAGCTGTTTTATGGCGTCAATGCTTAAAGCAGTGCACATAACGTTCAAGTATAAAGCTTATGCAATGCAAGATACGGCGCCTTACGAAAATAACCAAGTGATTAAAAGCTGCAGATTAAAAGAAGCATGCAGCTCAATGCAAATGTGAAGAAGAAGATAAGTCATGTATACCTCCTGTCTTTTCCATCGATTCCGCAGAAAGTGACAGTGTTGAGAGGATAATGTCTTCGAAAGAATAACCTACAACAACACCAACAAACAATTATTTATCGTCTTCTATTCAACTTCAAAATTAGAATTACGATTTGAAGAGAAGCTGAGAAGGAAGCAGAGAAGGAAACAGAAGGAAGCAGAGAAGGAAGCAGAGAAGGAAGCAGAGAAGGAAGCAGAGAAGGAAGCAGAGAATGAAGTAGAGAATGAAGTAGATAAGGAAGCAGAGAAGGAAGCAGAGAAGGAAACAGAAGGAAGCAGAGAAGGAAGCAGAGAAGGAAGCAGAGAAGGAAGCAGAGAAGGAAGCACAGAAGGAAGCAGAGAAGGAAGCAGAGAAGAAGGCAGAGAAGGAAGCAGAGAAGGAAGCAGAGAAGGAAGCAGAGAAGAAGGCAGAGAAGGAAGCAGAGAAGGAAGCAGAGAAGGAAGCAGAGAAGAAGGCAGAGAAGGAAGCAGAGAAGGAAGCAGAGAAGAAGGCAGAGAAGGAAGCAGAGAAGGAAGCAGAGAAGGAAGCAGAGAAGAAGGCAGAGAAGGAGGCAGAGAAGGAAGCAGAGAAGGAAGCAGAGAAGGAAGCAGAGAAGGAAGCAGAGAAGGAAGCAGAGAAGGAAGCAGAGAAGGAAGCAGAGAAGGAAGCAGAGAAGAAGGCAGAGAAGGAAGCAAAGAATTTGATTGTCTGATGAAGAGATAGGCCTATCATGAAAGAGCGGAAGTAGAATATAATAATTATTATTTTGCCGATTAAACGTCATTAATTGACGCAAGAGTTAATTAATTAATTAATTAATTAATAATAATTATTATAATCAATCAATTGATTATCGTTGTTTCATTTAAACGACGCTGTGTGATAATATAGAATAGATCATCATCATCATCGTCATCATCATCATCATCGTCGTCGTCGTCGTCGTCAGAACCTGACGTGGAATCAGCTCTAACTGGGAAGTGAATGACCCTTGAGAACCATTGCCCCATCTTCCTCTACATGTGTGTGTGTGTGGTTGTGGGAGAGATAGGCCGATGTTTGGTATTTGAAGGATAAGTTATAAGGTGAGAGATCTGTGTTGCCAGCTTGCCTGTGTTTATTGTCGGTCAGAGTGATTCCCTGATAGGAGACCTTGAATTGAACGCTCGTCGTCTTCGGAGGGGGGCCGGCCCCAACGGCCCCACCGGCCCCACCACCGGCCCCACCACCGGCCCTTGATCCAAAGACGGCGTTGATTGCCTTAGACAGCGCCTCTGGACCCGTCAGACTCTCCGTGTCGACGCTATCGACGTATAGAGCGCTGCATGCTGGACAACAAACGACAACAAGAACGACAACAACCGTTGTCAACTTCACTTCCGGCCCTGGTTGCTTCTGTTTGGCTATAGACAAACTCGGATTCCAAAGGATCTTGAAGTTGGCCCCTACTATTTTCTATTATAGTCACGAGATGTAAGTACACCTAGATCTAGAATACGTCCATTGTAGTAGCTAATGTTTCAGGGCCTTTTAAGAAATTTACCTCTCACTCGACACCAGTTCTATGTCTTCATAAAATTATTTTCTTATCTTCCTTTCTTCTTCATTTCATCCGAATGTCAATGCGAATAATTCGATTCAACATATTTTGCAAAGAGATAATTAGTATTTTGCCCTCTCATATGCAATTATGCATGGCTTGTAGTCGTTTTAGTTATACATACGACGACACTGTTTGATTATACAGGGTGGGCCAAAAGTATTTGTTCAACTTTGAAGGCCTATAACTTAGGCAGTTTAGCAAGTAAGCGTATGCTTTATGCATCAAATTAAAGGTATTTCACTCTAGTATTAACTCTAAAAAAGTCGAACTGATACTAGTTTAGGTTTTAATTATATACTAGGAACAGCGCTAGCTACCAATTTTTGCTGTCGTTTGTGACGCAACCTGGCGCCGTTGACAGACGATGATCGCGTTTCGATCTTAAGTTTACGAACTGATAATTAAGGGATCTAATTCGTTTCAAATGATTGACGAATATTCTAACAGTGGATGGAATAGACAATACCTTGAATTATCTGCCACGGAAAATTGATAAAACAGGACTTTATCGCAAACCATGGGAATCGTAGCGCACGGCGCTCACATCCGCTAACATTGCTCGTGTGTCCGCGTACATTTGCAGTCAAGACAATGACCAGGGCAGGCCCTGCATGCAAATTCAGCGCAAAACAGGCAGTCTTAGAAGCACTGAATAGCGTATTGGAAAAGATTATAGACCTAAAGTTAAAGCAGTTTGTCGACGAGAAGTCCAGCGAGCTCTCCAGCTCTTACGCAAAGAAACCGCTGGCAGTGTGCAAGCGTCTGAAGCAGCGCATGGCAGTGCACGGCTGTTGGCAAAATTGAAAGGACGTGGTTTTGCGATTAGAATATATTCATGGTAGGGACCCTACAAACACCCGAAATGATCGTGTCTACGCGCGTTTTAGCAAAAAACGATAGAATTTCCCGGGGAAATGGCGTCATAATGCGTCAGCAATGACAAAAAATGGTAGCTAGCGCTGTTCCTAGTATATAATTAAAACCTAAACTAGTATCAGTTCGACTTTTTTAGAGTTAATACTAGAGTGAAATACCTTTAATTTGATGCATTAAGCATACACTTACTTGCTAAACTGCCTAAGTTATAGGCCTTCAAAGTTGAACAAATACTTTTGGCCCACCCTGTATATTAAAGATCATCGGTGTCGCCCTCCTCCTTCATCCACACTTTGGACTGACACTGCCAAAGTGTATATGAGCAGTGACATAGTAAACTGTTGTCAAACGGGTCAGGATTCATAATGGTATTCTGGATTTAAAAACAAAGCACCCCATAGATCCTAGTTTTGTTTCTTAAAATAACCCATTGATGACTGCAGCCAATTAAAGTGAGACGTTAGATGTCAACAACTCCTCACCCGGTCCCTGTGCAAGAAGATTGGCATCTGAATTCCATTTGTCACTTTCATCCAATGCAGTCGAATCTGAAGCAGACAAGAAGATTGCTATTGCGACTATTTATGAATCTATCAAGCGCTACTATAATAATAATTATGATGACCAATTATGAAGCGATGGCGCTGAGAAATTATTGCCATTGAATGAATGAGGACTCGTTGCTTAACATGTCTACACATGACATGACAACTTCTGTCACCATCTCAGGCACTTTGTGGGGCGCGGTGGTGTAGTGGTGGCGTCGTTGCCTTGAAGTCGGAAGGTTCGAGGTTCGAATCCACCTCAAGTCGCCGCGTATGCGGACCTTCGACAAGTCCTTCACTCGCAATTGCTCAGCGCTTCGGCGTGAAACTCCGATGCAGTGTCCGCTCTGCAGTCGGGAGCACCTCTGAGTAGAGTGCTTGAAGGGGCGCTATGATGCTCAGTAAATTTCATAAGTGGACACCGATTGACAACAGAAGCGTAGAATATTAAAAGCGATTAAGACGACGATTGTTGTTCGATTATTGTGATGACTTACCTGAGGAGCCAGGTAAGAGAAGTTTGCATGGCAGGGCAAGAGGTGTGATCGAATGTTGGTAAACCAATTGTGCCAAACTCCCTGCATTTCACATCAATCAATATCAATCAATATCAATCAATTATCAATCAATTATCAATCAATAATCAATCAATTATCAATCAATTATCAATCAATTATCAATCAATTATGAATCAACGCAAATCGCATCAGTTGCATGGTAACAAAAAAGAGAGAATAAGCCGTAAAAATAAATGCACTTAAAATATTATGTTAATTCTTTGGAAACTAACGGATGATAATTATCAACGGCCAACGTTGCAATTTGCAATATTATAAGAATGAAAATTTCTGAATGATATTTGCCGAATGTAAGTTGCAATATTTTGTTTGGTACAAGTTGAAGGCAATTAACAATAATGCAGAATATAGACCTATTGCAGTAAGCGACGGATGACTTCTTTAGATCCTATAAGCCTAGATACTATAGGACGTGTAATCAAAATGATTCGGATGGGATTAAAGTAACATATAGCCTACGACGACGACCTCATTGTCGCCCTCCCTCCCTCCTTCGCTCTCTCCCTCCCTCCCTTCCTCCTCTGCTCACCAAACACGGGTTCGTTGCTGCATCCCTTCAGTCGAACTCCCTTTGAACTCGACTCGATGAGGAAATGCCTCACAAGATTCGCCTGTAAATCATCTGCAACAAAATAGCCTATGTCATCCGCAGTAAACACCTAAGTTTAAATGATGATGACGTGATGAAGATGATGATGATGATGATGATGATGATGATGATGATGATGATGATGATAGTGATGATCATAGTGGTGATAGTGGCCATGGTGATCATGTTGGAGACGACGATGATGATGATGACGATGATGATGATGATGATGATCATAAGAGTGGTGGTGGTGGGGTGGGGGAAGAGGAGAAGAAAGCGAAATGGAAAAGAGGAGAAAGAGGAGAAAGAGGAGAAAGCGTGGAAAGCAACTCATAGACCGCTGACTCATGCTATGATATATTCTTATTTTCATGTTCACCTAATCACCTTCGTTTGTGTTTACTGCCAGATTTTTTCTAACTCACAACAACAAGTACATAATCATAATTATATCCACTATATCCCTGCTATGCATACTAAGTATATACATGTGTATATATATGTGTGTGTGTGCTTATATTCCTATAATATTATACATATACATGTATACGTATACAAGCTACCGTGATTTGTGCTCTATCCGGAATCATCGCCACCTGACCCCCCTCCCCGGTAGACCTACTAAAGGTGGTTCCTCTCATCCTAATGACCTTTTCCAATCAGTTCTATTCCTGGGACCGGATCATAGATTATCATCCGATCTGCAGTGGCCATCGAAACAGAGTCAATCGAGGATGATAGCAGCACCACGACCAGCAGCAGCAGCAGCGGGAAGAATATTTTTATAAATGGATGAGGAGGGAGAGGAAAATGAGGATAAGGAAAAAAGGTGATGAGAAGGAGGAAGAAGGAAAGGAAGAGAAGGAGGAGGAGAAGAGGGAAATGAGGTTGTTCTTACCTCCTTTTGCCTGTACATTTGGGGGGAGCTGTGCCACTTTCAGGGCCAGACCGTAGCCCCCCTGAAACGTTGTACTGTTTCGAACCACAAACGATCCAGCTGGCTTATCTTTCAGAAGGTTGATGGCTGTAAATAGAGTTTCAAAGAAACAGAGTCAAGTAGAGCTAAGCCAGAAAAACACTCGATCAGTCTTCATAATATATCCCACCAGCATCGCATCTCATCGCATGCTGTTATCACTGCTGACTCTGTTGAGATTATAATAGTTATTATTACCAATTTTAATATTTTAAACGCTCGATGGAGGGAGAATAGGTCAGCAGATAGGAAGTTCAAACCAAGTCCAGACTTTACAGAGAGTCAATAATCTTGTCGACTTTGAGCAGTTTTATTGGGGTTTCACTTTTTGCATGCATGGTGATGTAGAGTCTTCGACGCGGTTTTTACAAAATTAGTAAGAGTTGTTTGTAGAGAGATAATATTATTAGAAGGTGGTTGGTGCTTGAAGTGGTCTGACCTTCGTCTCTTGATATGTTCGGCTTGTGCCAGTATTTCGATGTGTCTCTGATAAATCTTGGCATCGTATTTGTGAACTCAGATCCATCTGCAGCAAAAAGTAAAAGTCTGATGACTAAACCAACAGATCTTCAATGAAAAAAACCTGGTTGAACTCGATGACAAAGTTTGATAAATAATATTTAAAAAAACAGATCCATTCAACAGTCTTTGTAATCAGTGGATCAGATATAATTATAATTTAATAACAGAATTCAATTCACTTTCAGAATGAGAAACTTTCACTAAGTTGGCATTAAATTTAATCTCGATCAGTCTGTGTGAATTGATTTACCACCAACCATACGTACACTGTACAGTGTACAGACCTATAGACATGGAATAATAATTCCATAGTTACGACAGAACCGCAAAATTAAAAAACACCGGATTGAGTTGAGGAGATGAAAAAGCCCGACTGACCGACTGACTGACCGACTGACTGACTGACCGACTGAACGACTGACTGACTGACTGACCGACTGACTGACCGACTGACTGACTGACCGACTGAACGACTGACTGACTGACTGACCGACTGACCGACTGACTGACTGACCGACTGACCGACTGACTGACTGACCGACTGACCGACTGACTGACCGACTGACTGACTGACCGACTGACTGACTGACCGACTGACCGACTGACTGACCGACTGACTGACTGACTGACCGACTGACTGACCGACTGACTGACTGACCGACTGACTGACCGACTGACCGACTGACCGACTGACTGACCGACTGACCGACTGACTGACTGACTGACTGACTGACCGACCGACCGACTGACTGACTGACCGACTGACCGACTGACTGACTGACCGACTGACCGACTGACTGACTGACCGACTGACCGACTGACTGACCGACTGACTGACTGACCGACTGACTGACTGACCGACTGACCGACTGACTGACCGACTGACTGACTGACTGACCGACTGACTGACCGACTGACTGACTGACCGACTGACTGACTGACTGACTGACTGACCGACTGACTGACCCACTGACTGACCGACTGACCGACTGACTGACCGACTGACTGACTGACTGACCGACTGACTGATCGACTGATCGACTGACCGACTGACCGACCGACTGACTGACTGACCGACTGACCGAATGACCGACTGACTGACCCACTGACTGACTGACTGACCTGTGAGTGAGCCAGTACTTCCGTTTCTCATCTGTCCACTGTAGACACTGGCTGGAGATGTGGCCCGCATCAAAGTGTCTTGACTGCTGGCCATGGCACCTCTCTTCACCTGCTGTTGCTGCTGATGCTGTTGAAGGGTTTGTGAACGCAATGTATCGTTGTATCCAACTGATGGCCATCTGAAGCAGCACAAGAGCAAGAAGAAGAAGAAGAGCGTCAACGATATACATAGGCAAATAGGAGGGAGGTTAGGAGAAAGAAATTGAATCGTCATTAGGATTGATCATCATCATCATCATCGTCATCGTCATCGTCATCGTCATCGTCATCGTCATCATCATCATCATCATCATCATCATCATCATCATCATCATCATCCGAAAAAGATGATGATGATGATGATGATGATGATGATGATGATGGTGGTTGTGGTGGGGGGTGGTGGTGATGGTGGTGGTGGTGATGATGATGATGATGATGATGATGATGAAGCCGATGATGATGAAGCCGATGATGATGAAGCCGATGATGATGATGATGATGATGATGATGATGATGATGATGATGATGATGATGATGATGATGATGATGATGATGATGATGATGATGATCAATCCTAATGATAGGAACGAGAGCTGCAGACCGTGTACTGACCTTCCCCCTGGAGACATTCCACCGCCTCCTCCTCCTCCTCCTCCTCCTCCTCCTCCTCCTCCTCCGCTGAGACTCGGTGACATTGCTCTTCTGTCTAAGGTCAGCGACCCTCCCATGCATTGTCTTCCATTCTGCAACGTATTCACTCTCGACCCTTGCTGCTCCATGGCCGATGACGAATGCAGAACATGCTGCGAGTAAGCCTGCTGCTGTTGTTGATGTTGTTGTTGATGTTGCATCTGCTGTTGCATTTGTTGCTGTGCTTGTTGTTGTTGTCCTTGGTTCTGCATCCCAACCAACCCCGTCTGTTGCACTCCAGGAATCTGAGCTTGGCCAACAATCATCTGTGGTTGTTGCTGAGGTAATGATGACAATGTTTCTTCGTATGTCATGTACTTTGCGGTCTCTCGCTGCTGCACACAAATCGGTTGCTGCACACAAATCGGCTGTTGTACACCAATCAGCTGCTGTACACCAATTGGCTGTTGCTGTACACCCTGCTGTACACCTATCGGCTGTTGTACACCCTGCTGTACAGGTGAGAACTGTGGTAGAGTCTGATAGGGTCCCATATGCTGAAGATTCGGATGTTGTGCATTCATCTGTTGCTGGCTGTTGTTGCCCATCAGCTGCTGCTGTGCGTTCAGCTGCTGTGCGTTCAGCTGCTGTGCACTTTGTACAAAGACCTGTTGGTTGTTCTGTTGTTGTTGGTTGTTATGTTGTTGTTGTTGCCTTTGAAGACTGTTTCCCTGTTGTGCGTCAAATGACTGTGCTCTCTGAACACCAATGAACAACGGCTGAGCGTTCTGCTGAACTCTTGCATCCATGTTGTACACTGTGACAGGCTGTTGTTGTTGTTGTTCTTGTTGTCGAACGAATTCCTGGCGAGAGACAACCTGGGTTGTCTGGAAGGCTGTCTGTGTCTGAGGAGGAAAGGATTGGATGTGGCGAAGAGGTGTGATGACGCCATCCTGTGACCTGTTCAATGTTCCATACGACTGCTGAGGAGGAGCCATCGTCATCAGCATCCCAGGCTGATGATGCTGATGATGCGGTTGCTGTTGCTGCAGAGGCCAGGACTGTTGTCGCTGCCAGGTCTGCTGTTGCCATGACTGCTGCTGTTGTGGCTGTTGCCAGGACTGTTGCATCGGTTGTTGCTGCTGTTGCAACAGCAGCTGTTGTTGTTGTTGTTGCTGCAGCAATAGTTGTTGTTGCTGTTGCTGTTGTTGTTGCAGCAGTTGCTGTTGTTGAAGCCACTGTTGTTTGAAATGAAAATACATCCAATACAACTGCTAAGTTTTAATGTCTATATTGTCATAATTATAAATGCAATGGATGGCCAACAAACAAATAATGTAACAATGAGCAAACAATTGTATGACTGTATATTGAATTGAATTGAATTGAATGAAGAAACAATTGAATGAAACATCGATCAGTCAGATAATTTTTGCTCTTGCTAATGTATGCACCAGCTTAACTAACGATTTCATCGTTGACTTGCAAGCATACAAATTATAATATAAATCTTACACATGTATATAACCTGGTGACGAGTTTTGTGCCAATCTCTTCAAAACGCTGTTTCTGTTGCATCGTTTGATCGATTTTTTAGCAGTGAAATGTTTTTCAGAGGACATCATCTAAGAAACGCACCTGATCATCGGTCATGATGACGTCATTGCTGCCACGAGGCAGAGTCGCCATGTTGGTCGTCTGCTGTGGCTGTGGCTGAATGTGGCTTCTCATTGTGTCCGTCGAATATTGAACGTTGACCTGACCGAGATGCTGTTGATTGACATTTTCTGTCGATGTCCAGTTTGGAGAGACTGGTCTCCGGTTGGATATGGCGTCGTCAATAGCAACGCCATTGCTCACTGTTGACAAAGTATCAGTTGAAATTAATCTATGCTATGACAAGAGATAAGATACTAAAAAAGAATATGTCAAAACAGAGAGGCATTCAGAATTTAGGAGCTAGTGAGGCAGACTGACAAACAGACAGAGAGACATAGAGACATAGAGACAGAGAGGCATAGAGACAGAGACAGGCAGAGAAAGAGGGACAAAGAAAGAAGGAGGAGGAGACAAAGTGAAAGTGAAAGAGAGGGAGGGAATGACTTTGGTTGTCTAATAGAATTGTTTTTTTAAATATTATGATAAAAATCGCAATATTAGAGTGAGATAATTCTAACCTGAGATGGGAATCAGTGGAGTGATTGGTCTTCTTCTGAGTGTTCCATCTTTTTCCGGTTCCAACGTTTGGACTCCAGGACCAATCGGTTTCAGCACAATGACCTCATCGTCAACCAATTCTCTCGAAGGTGTCGTCAACTTCCTCTCATCCAAAACCTTCTTAGAAACAAATTACAAAAAAAGGTAATTAAACAAAACAAAAAGCGATGATTAAACAAACCAAAAAAACGATGATTAAAAAAATTATTAAACAAAAAAAGACAATTAAACAAAGCAAGAACAGACACTTTTATCATTCGTTGATTCAATGCTAAAGAATAATGGAAGCGAACTATGAAATGAATTCGCATGGATGATGGAACTTTGTGTCGATCGGCTAAAAGGTTCTCAGTGAATTCATTGCATAATTATTGCATCTCTTACCGCCTTTACCGTGACAGACAGCCAGACAAACAGACAGACAAGTAGACAGACAGACAAGTAGACAGACAGACAAGTAGACAGACAGACAGACATACAGACAAGCAGACAAACAGACATGCAGACAGATAGACAGATAAGTAGACAGACAAGTAGACAGACAGACAGACAGACGGACAGACAAGCAGACAGGCAGACAGACAGACAAGTAGATAGACAGACACACAGAGATGTGGTTGTTATTGTTTTCTATAGACCTGACTAACTTCTTTTTCCGTTGGTGATTGATTTGTCTGTTCGAGGATGAGACGAAGATTCTGCTCCAGATCGTCCAACGTTGGACTGCAAACCACTGCAACAACAACGAAGAAGAAGAAGATGATGAAGACATAGAGGATAAAAACGGATCTACAGTATATCCATAATGATGACGAGACTCTCCTCTTAAAAAGGCGCCATATATAAATCTGTTTTAAAATGTACAATTAATTAGATAGCATGGGGGATAGTCGACGATTTCAATTGGGTCAGTCGCACTGTACAATGACGAAGAATCTCAATACCAAAGTTCGTAAATATTTTTATTTACGTGCATCTGTAGTTTTATAATAATAATAATAATTTATTATTAATACAGATCATAAATTATACATGAATAGATATATTTGTGTACACACTAATTTCCATGTATCATATGTGTCCAGTACGTTTCATGATGGGATGGAACCAGATGGTTTGGAGTAGACCTATAGTTGTGAAATGCGTGACCTAAAGGGGAAGGAGGAGGAAGAGGAGGAGGAGGAGGAGGAAGAGGGAGCCAGAGAGAGACGAGAAGCAGAGGAAGAGAAGAGGAGGTGGAGAGGAGGAGAGGAGGAGGAGAGGAGGAGGAGAGGAGGAGGAGGAGGAGGAGGAGAGACGGGGAAAATTATCTTCGATGGAATTGGAGTTTATCAACGCGATCTATGCGTCTCATCTCTTGAAGTTCCGACGAAGAGCATATTATGCCTTCTCCACTTCCATCTCCTCCTCCATCTCCACCTCCACTGCCACCGTTTCAGCCGCGTGCCCACTTTTCTCTTACCTGGTGGAGGAGGGAATAGGACGTGGAACGAAGGAGGCAGAGAAGAGAAGAAGAGGAAAGAGGAAGTGGAAGATTGCGTGTATATCCTCTCATGTCTACTGCAGGGTGGTGGTTACATGTAGTTATTTATTGTGCGCAAGAGTAAGTGACAAATTCTTGGCGTTTATCATCTTCCGAACATCCACGGATTCTGAGTGGACTTGTCAAAGACTGACAGACCGACTGACTGACTGACTGACTGACTGACTGACTGACTGACAGACTGACAGACTGACAGACTGACTGACTGACTGACTGACTGACTGACTGACTGACTGACTGACTGACTGACTGACTGACTGACTGACAGACTGACTGACTGACTGACTGACTGACTGACTGACTGACTGACTGCTTAGAGTCCTGTGATGGCACCGTATTGACAAAGAACCACTCAAAGTTAGTTCAGCATCCAGTTCTAATTAAAATTAATTCCGATTTCAGTTCTAATTCAGTTCCATTAAGGATCTTCAGTTCTAGTTCTTCAATCCAATTCTATTCCTATTATTAAAAAAGTTCTATTTCAGTTCTAATTCAAGTTCTGAACAATTTTCAGTTCTGATTCAAGTTCTGACATTATTTCAGTTCTAGTGGCCTAATCTAATATAAGTTCTAAAATAATGTCAGTTCCTTCCAATTCTGAAGAAGTATTTCTTGCAAATTTAGTGATCAAATAACATTGCAAAACACAAAAAGCTGCTAGACAATTCCAACTTGTAGCATGATGGTCACTATGTCATAACAAAGATGATTAAAGTGCCACCCCTTCTTTTATCCATGCTTGGGACTGGCATTGATTGTCAGGGTGCAAACATGAAGCTTTTTATGAGCAAAAGCGGAGAGATGGGAAGCTGAACAAAGATTGTAAATCTTCCACAGCAACAGACGAAATTAGCGATCTTAAGGGTTCTCGGAAATGGATGTCTGCCTTGTGTATATAGACTATATAATATATATATATAAATAATATATATATAATATATATATACAATTAAACCAGATAAAATATATAATTCCATAGTTTTTGTTGCTCTCATCCAAAGCGAGTTCAAGACTCGATCCTCCGGCAACCTTCTCCGCTAGTATCATAAGGCCGGTGGTCATAAGTGGTAGGCCATCAGGGGTAGGTCATCAGTGGTAGGTCATCAGTGGTAGGTCATCAGTGGTAGGTCATCAGTGGTAGGTCATCAGTGGTAGGTCATCAGTGGTAGGCCATCAATGGTAGGTCATCAGTGGTAGGTCATCAGTGGTAGGTCATCAGTGTTCAGGGGTCCGGTCTGTTCGTACAACCACGAACTACGTTTCAATACATGAAACACTCGAAACACTTGAAACACTCGAAACACTTGAAACACTCGAAACACTTGAAACACTCGAAACACTTGAAACACTCGAAACACTCGAAACACTTGAAACACTCGAAACACTTGAAACACTCGAAACACTTGAAACACTCGAAACACTCGAAGCACTCATCGCTTTTGTCTCATTGCAACGAATTCATTCGAAGAAAAGTCCGCAAGTGAAAGAGAACCCGAATAAGAAGAAGACTGATGGTGAGAATCGGTTGACGAAGAAGTTTCCCCTCTCCTCGTCCTCCTCCATCTCCGTTTCATTTAATGGAAAGATTGGAATTCCATGGGATCTGCCTCTCTCCCATCAAAAGCATTTGTATCGCGCTGTTGACATCATCCAGACATAACGTGGTGTAGTCGGCCCATGATACGTCGTCGTCGTCGTCGTCTGCTAATAACCATGCTGGAACCATGATTCCGCTACAGCAGCTGCTGCAGTTGTGTATGTATGGTTCGGTTAGACGAATTCTAGCGATTGTCTAAGGTCAGAGGTCGAAGAGGCATAGATCAAGTGCACGCGCGGTGGATGCCAGGAACCAAGACGCCTTAGCAACACACACACCCACACACACACACACACACACACGCACGGCGGTTGTATCTGTCTGTCTGCCTGTCTATGTGTTGCGTGTGTGTGTTGTGTGTGTGTGTCTGTCTGTTTGTGTGTGTGTGTGTGTGTTGTATGTGTGTGTTGTGTGTGTTGGTGTGTGTGTGTGTGTTGGTGTGTGAGACCTAAAAAGCACATTCGTCAAATAAGCGTCGACTGTTTCAAGCACCAACGGATGTGTACACACTTCAGGAGTCAGCGGCATACATCAATGGTTGCTCTGGCAGACAAGACGACATGCTGCTTAGGAGTGGCCTTGCTGCTGCTGCTGCTGCTGATGCTGATGCTGATGTTGCTGATGCTGCTACTGCTGATGCTGATGATGATGCATATTGCCAGCAACCGATCTTTGAACTGAAAGGCGAATTCTCAGCTCAACAAGACCAAGGTCACTTCCGGAACGCAGCAAAAGTGTTCAAGGTCAACCAAGTTGAAGATGGGTCACCAACTTACCCGACTGCAATTGTGTATGTGAGAGAGATAAGCAACGACAAAGAGGCAGAAACAGATAGAGAAAGAGAGAGAAAAGGTGCGTGTGTGTACGTGAGAAAGAGGGACAGAGTCAGTGAGTGAGAAACGGAGACAGAAACAGAGACACACACAGAGAGAGAGAGAGAGAGAGAGAGAGAGAGAGAGAGAGAGAGAGAGAGAGAGAGAGAGAGACAGAGACAGAGACAGAGACAGAGACAGAGACAGAGAGACAGAGAGACAGAGAGGCAGAGACAGAGAGAGACAGAGACAGAGACAGAGACAGAGTCAGTGAGTGAGAGACGGAGACAGAGGCAGAGAGAGAGAGAGATGTTGGTGATCTTGGTTGAATTGAATCTCTTGGTTCGGTTGGAAAGCAATGAATCAGATCCAAATCCGTCGATTCTTTGGTGCAGAGGAATCGAACCAATGACCTCCATGACCTTCATGACCTCCATGACCTTCATGACCTTCATGACCTCCATGACCTTCATGACCTCCATGACCTTCATGACCTCCATGACCTTCATGACCTCCATGACCTTCATGACCTTCATGACCTCCATGACCTCCATGACCTTCATGACCTCCACGACCTTCATGACCTCCATGACCTCCATGACCTCCATGACTCCTTGACCTCCATGACCTTCATGACCTCCATGACCTTCATGACCTTCATGACCTCCATGACCTTCATGACCTCCATGACCTTCATGACCTCCATGACCTCCATGACCTCCATCTTAGATGCTCTGCATAGAAAGACTGCGATGCCGATGGATGACCTAATCGCAACGAATGGATCACACAAAGCAACTTAGACATCGGACGATTTCGATTCATTGATATAATATTGAACGCATTGGAATCAGTGGCAGATGAATGAATTCGGTAAATGTTCGACACAGTCATCGGTTGATCTGCCAGGAATGCAACGACGATTCGTGACGCAGAGAGAAAAAGAGTGAGAGAGAGACAGCCAGACAAAGGCAGAGATAGAGAGAGACAGAGAGAGAAGGGGAGAGAGAGAGAGAGAGAGAGAGAGAGAGAGAGAGAGAGAGAGAGAGAGAGAGAGAGAGAGAGAGAGAGAGAGAGTGCGAGGGAGGTAGATCTGAATAGCTGACCATGGTACAATAATAATTCCAGGCTTCCAGCTGTGGATTATTGCTAAAGGCGTACGCGTTGCTTCTGCTTTACTGAGCATCGTCAGCTCGCAATTAGCTCTCTTTGTCTACAGGGGCGGATCCAGGGGGTCAATACGGCCATGGCCCTCATCAGAAATGTGCATCAGGTTTCAACAAGCTTTCGATCAATGCAGCCGGAAAAGAAGAGAAAGGTCGTCAGGTATTTCGGAAGTTCCGTATATTTTTCACAACATTTTGACCAGATGACTAAAAAAGGTCAGCAGATTGCCAAAGATCAACGAAATTTTCCCCCACCCATCAAGTTAAAAAAATTGCCCTCCTTCGAAAATTTCTCTATCCGCCCCTGTTTGTCTTGCTGTCTGTGTTTATGTATGCGTGTCTATCTCTCTCACTTCTCTGATACCATAATAAGTTCCTGAAATGCTATAGGTATGTTGCGATTAAGTCTTCTCCCTGCTTCCCTTCTCTGGAGCGTTGTCTACATGTATATACATGTACTATATATAATATGTCTGTATATGATATATACATGATATATAGCTTATATATATTATATATATATATATCAGACTCTTAATCCTCTTCATCGCCGATGAAGAACCTGAGGCGTTCATTCGAAGCGAAAGATTCCACTTCTTCATCACATGCAGCAGATCCTTAAAGTGGTACAAGAAGATCTTATGGCACCGACTCACATCTGCACCATCCTCCTCCTCCTCCTCCTCCTCCTCCTCCTCCTCCTCATCCATAATTATAGCAGTATATACATACATACATACTTATACATACAGTCATCAGTCAGTCAACATAATATTATGTTAGGCTGAGGCTATTTATGAAGAGAATGATCCGCAGTAAAGCTGACAGCGATTTATGCAGAGCAAGATCACGAAACTGCTGGCTATTGCAGATGATTGAGTAAATTATTCGTCTGCAGACTGTGTCTTCGACTCTCTTGAAGAGATCATAATTTATCACACCGCTTCTTCATCCTATACATTCAGGGCCGGATTAACCAGTATGCCATGTCTGCCATGGCGGCGGGCCCCCGTCGTCAGGGGGCCCCCCGTGCGGGAACAGCAAGAATTTTTAATGTGAATTTTCCCATTTATTCAACTTCACTTAAAGGACAGTGTGTAAATTTATGTCAATTGCTGATTGATTTTTATGAGCGAACAATGCGCTGCGGGCCCCTATAACTCTTAGAGCACCGGTATAAGATCCCTGGCATAATATTATAATTGTATTCACGAAAGCAAACGATGTCAAGAAACCAAAATATTTCAACTTTCCAGTGCTCAAACAAGGCGAATAGCCAAAGAACCCTCTGGTAGGGAAAAAATAGAGTAAATTCCTCTGTTCCAAAACTGGATTTTTTTCATAAACTGCAGATGGGTCAAAGGAAATGGATGGATCAGTATGTTTAATGGTACAGTTAGGCCCTAGGCGCCATGCGCTGAAGGTAATAGGCCTGCATCTAAAGAACCCGAAGTGTGTGAGTCTGGTGTCTTAAGGGTTACAACGCATATTTCTGCTATGGTCTCTTATTTAGATACTGCTTCTTTCAATGATACTCTTCACCAGTTTGCCACCGCCATTTGCAGAATAATGTGAACCATGCTATAGCATGGGCGCTCGCGTAGGGGGAGACTTGGCTTTGGCTTGGGAAGGGGTGGTGAGTGAGCAACCGGAGGACGATCGCCGAGGAGCAAAGCGCCTAGCAGCGGATGGGCTTGGGAGGGCACATCACCTCCCCATTTTTGAATTGTTTTAAATTTCCACACTGCAACAGCCAACAGTGCAATTGATCTTTAGGCTGTCATTTTAAAGACATTTCTCACCATTTCAGGGCTCATAGTCGTGATTTAAGGCTTGAAAAGCATCTCCTCCAATTTATTTGTTTAAAATTTCTACACTTTAATGGTAACATTTTGGGCTGTCACCTCAACTAAATTTGCTGGAAGACATGATTAAGACTTCGATAAAATCAATGTCCTCCCCATTGTCCACATTTTTTAGGTCCACACTATATATGATTGTTGCAATTTAAGCTGTAGGTCTAATCTTAATAAAATTGTTCATTTTCAATGCTTATGGTCATGGATTAAGAATTTAAGACCTCAGAGTGTTTCCTCCTAATTGCCTAAAATTATATTTATTTGCACACTTTAACCGTAACTGTTTAAGCAATTATCTTTAAAAATTGCTTTTGATATCAACTCCATTGACGTGGTTTAAGAGTGAAGACTTCTATGAATGTCACCTACATTTGTTTGAATTTTTTAATTTGCAAACTGTGATGGTAGCATTTTAAGCTGCCATCATAACGAAATTGCTCAGTGGATAAAATTGTAGAAATTTATGATAGGCTATTTATAAAATATTTCTGAAATATTGCATGGGGATGTACGGTATAGCATCTCCGTCCCCACAAACATTGGGGACCGTGCCCTGGTCTCCCTATAGGTCTCCGCGTTACCAAAGTCGGCATGATAGGATTTAAGCCGCTAAACTGAACAATACCTACTGTATTGACGCTTATAAAGTGTCATTTACAAAAAATATTCAGGTATTTCAATCAAGTACATATAATTGAGTTTGATTTATATAGTCGATTAAGCTTACATGTATATAATATATATGCATGCATCAATATGCGGGACTGTAGGAGGAATATATGGTCTCGGAAGGTAAGGGTCGATTAGGGCCCCCCTCAGAATATGGTGGCGGGCCCCCCGAAGGCTTAATCCGGGCCTGTATACATTGCATTCCTATTCGTGACTCGTGAGCGTATAATTATCCGATGCAGCAAACCGCATTCATGATGCACAGAGCACAAACTACGATCATCATTTTCTGCCATCCTACTTAACGTATGCAACTATGCATGGTCGCAACTTGTAACTCCGTTAAACATCGCTCCTCCCTTAGATCAGTATAGATCGGCGGAAAAGTATACGTATCTTCTGGTACACGTGTCTTCAGGGTCGCCCTTAGGCATGGACAAAGCAGGCAGTTGCATGGGGCGCCAAGTTTTAGAGGGCGCCATTTCCATCAAAGGGGCGTCATTTCTACAAAGGTGTATTTTAATATTTTTAAAACTTATAACCATTCTCCGCGAAATGAATAATATCCAGCCTTCAGTGTGCTAATAAAATAACTGTAATAAATTCCTCAGTTGAGCGTGGGCCTATACCGACTTTGGCTAATTCATTTTTAGATTCAGACGTTGGCTGAACAATTGAGTGGGAATCTAAGGGCGCCAGATGTAGGCTTATACTATGCCTGGGGCGCCAAATGTATGCTTTGTCTGGGACGCCAAATGTATGCTCTGTCTGGGACGCCAAAGTGGATGTCTTGCCTAAGGCGCCATTTGGGCTAAGGCGTGTCTTGTCTTTGACCGTCGTTCATTGGCAATATTATTGCCGGTCCCTCATTCATCTGAATGCCTCTAGGCGTATACATGTACATCCTCATGTTCGTAACTCTCTTCTAAGCGAGAATGCATTTCGCTCTAAACTGACATCTTTTCCAGTCTAACCCATGCATGCTCTTTATGATTGCCCAACGTCACTTCTGAACTTTGCAAGGATGGCATCATCAAATTACAACTGTCGTCTATTGTAATAATAGTCAGTAATCGTTATTTGTGACCTGTGATTACGTGCATTACTGGTCGACCGTTATACGGGTGGTTAACCGAGGAGATGCTTCTGTGGACAATTTATTTATTCTGCAATTCTGAGATGCACTCGATTTCGAGAAGAGCAAAACCGTCTAAAAGATGTCAAAGTCGAAACTAAGCAGACCTCGTCGCTTTCAACAACAACAACGAAAAACGCAGGTTATGACTTATGAGCATCGTTAGTAGTTGCAGTGTTTCATGGAAACGGTGTCAACTAAGGACTGACGCTTTTCACGGATTCATCCGTGCAAAAGCAAGTAGACGACATTGAGAATGACTTTTTCTTTCGAGACCATCATTATTCTCCTTTAGAGAAAGCCACAGACTGTTGATGTTGACTGTTGATGCAGTCTGTAGAAATTGGAAAGCGAGGAATCTCCCACCAAAGGCATTCACACCTTCTTCATTTCAGAAAAATCAGTCATACTTACACAAATCTCTTCGACCCCTGGACCTAGAATCCAGTCAAAATCAAGAAGCAATGGGGGATAGGTTAGAATCCCTCTATAAACTCATAGATTAGAACTATAGAAACGAAAGAACAGAATGAAATGAAAAATAGAACGATAGAATGATAGAATGATGGAACGATAGAATGATGGAATGATAAAATGATAGAATGATATAATGATAGAATGATAGAACGATAGAATGATATACTAGAATCGTAGAGTGATAGAAAGAAATGTAAATTAATAGAATTGATTCTTACATTTTCTCTGCGATCTTTGAACAGCTGCTCGGCTGCTGTCTCCTCGTTTCGGGATGATAGGTGACGTCGGTGCACTGGAGCGTGGCGGTGGCGCTGGCACCGGTGGCTTGTTCCGCCCCAGTGAATCGTCCTCAAAGTGAACGGGACTGACGCTGAACGTGTACTTGGTCTGATGCGTTGAGAATGCAGGTCTTTCGATGCCAGACACAAAGAAGGAGGCCTTTGTCTTGTAGTTCGCCCTCTGTCTGTTGGGATCGTCTCCCAGAGACAATGACCTCACCGGTTCTGCTCTTCTGCCCGTCGCCGTCACCGTTCGAGACCCTCCCTGGGGAGGCAGGGTCCCCCCTGAGCCGATGCCGATGAGGTCAAGGTCGAGGTCGATGGTAGTTGCCTTGGCGACATCGTCGTATGATCCACCACCGTAGAGCAGGGCACCAGCGTCTGTCTGTCTGGTCAGCGTTGACCCCCTCTCCTTTGGACTGAGCTCCTCGCTGTCGCTGGTCACCGCTTGACCTCCTCCTACTGCCCGTCTCAACGATGAAGTCATGGACAGATGGCTGCTTGTCGTCGTCGTCGTCGTTGGTGGCTTTGCACTGACGTCATCATTCGATGATGATGCATTCAATCGGGCAACTGTCGTTGGCCGAGAAGCCCTCTGTTGTTGTTGTTGTTGCTGTTGTTGTTGTTGCTGCTGCTGCTGTTGTCGTTGTTGTTGTTGTCTTGTGGGACTCATTGTCCGCTGATGATCGTCTGTGTCGCTCTGCGTCGCAGTCGTCTCTTCCATGTATTTTCCAGCGGATACAAGGTGACTCTTGAGGTCAGTGATGAGCTGCTTCTCCAGTCGACTGTGCTGCTGGTACGTCTTTCCAGATCTCTTCGTCTCCAGCTTCCACCTCTGCTCATCCAACCATGACCGGGTCTCTTCAGAATCGGACGCGCAGTTCCGCAACAGATCTCTGCGCAACCCAGCAGCAGCATGACCATCCTCACCATCGCTACGCTTCGTTGGTGTTGCCGCTCTGTTGGTGTTGGCCAAGGAGGTGCTACTCTGCATCCCAACGCCCAACTCGTCTGCGCTGATCAGCCTACGACGGGCGGGGGGAGGTGGAGGGGTCTTGACCGTCTTACGAGGCATCGAACCCCCTCCCCCTCCTCCTCCTCCTCCTCCTACTCCTCCTTCCCTCTGCAGCTGGTGAAGAGCGCTTGGACTCATTGCGTTCTCTCTCCTCACTCCAGTCTCCTCTGACGACCTCCTCTCAATCGTCCCTCTCACCCTCTCCATCTCCTCCTCCTCATGAGTCTTCCAACTCCTGGCCTCAGACTTCAGGGTCTGACTGCCCCAGGTGGTGCTACCACCACCTCTTCCTCCTCCAACTCCATCTACATTCATGTGCTTCGTCGTGGTAAGAGACTTCTTCTTTGGTCCAGCCTGACTCGTCTGCCAACTGATCACCGTTCGACTGTTTCCACTCTGCGTCGTGATGCTTCCACTCGGCTGGTCGAACAATCCTCCGCCTTTTCCATCCACCGACCAAGGCTTCTTCGGAGGCGTCGAACCTTCGTTCAGAAGTTCGTTGAGGATTTCATCGAGCTGTGTTGACCCGTCAAGGTCATTTGCCCTCGTCAGGGTCATGTCCATCGTTCCCTTCTCCTTCCTCATTTATGATTGCGACGACGACGTCAGTGATGATGATGAGATAACATCAACTGAAAATCAACACGAAAGATGCATATATAGGCCTACGATGACAGTCGATATATTTAAATGTAAATCAAGTAATTCTAACAGAAACTGTACTATAAATATATGTAATTGTAATTTGTTCATTCGTTCATTGGTCACGAACTCTCGTCTTAGACAGAACTATTGTGCGAAGGATTTTCCGCATGGAAATATTTTCACCTAAAGAGCAGCATCAGGATATAGACAAACTTGCAGGAAACAATTCAAGACTTTCCATATCCTTCATCAAGAACTAATCGAGACTGACAAAGTGGCGAAGAGAGGGAGAAAAAGATCAGAGAGAGAGAGAGAGAGAGAGAGAGAGAGAGAGAGAGAGAGAGAGAGAGAGAGAGAGAGAGAGAGCGAGAGAGAGAGAGAGAGAGAGAGAGAGAGAGAGAGAGAGAAAGAGAAAGAGAAAGAGAAAGAGAAAGAGAAAGAGAGAGTGAGTGATAGACAGACAGAGCAAGAGAACAAAAAAGGTTCTAATGGATTCAAAATTCGTCTGAAGTACATAGAACATAAATTATAGCAGCTGCTGACAAACGAATAGACGAACGGACAAGAGACTGACGGACGAATACAAGCAGACGGACCATACAGATACTAAGACTGACAACAGAAGAGAGAATAATAATAATGATAATAATAATGATATTAATAATAATAATAATAATAATAATAATAATAATAATAATAATAATAATAATAATAATAATAGTAATAATAATAATAATAATAATAATAATAATAATAATAATAATAATAATAATAATAATATTAAAAGCAAATCGTTTAAATTAAATCCTTTGTTTCTGATCATTCAGACGATTTTTCTATTGAATGCAGAGATCTGCATTAGATGCCGCATTAGCGCATACATCCTTCATCCATCCAATCCACTGCAGCCAAAGTGTATATGTACGCTTGTGTGTGTCTATGTCTGTCTGTCTGTGTGCATGTATGTATGTGTGCATGTGTTTATGTGTAAGCAGATTTATTCACATTATCTACATATATCAAAAGTCGTATAATACATGTCAGTGAGGTACGTGTGTAAAAATAGAACGTGTGGAAATAATAATCTGCTTAATCTCTTGAGCATCAGATATCTATATACATGTATAGTCGATATCAGCGGATCATTACTCCTTATCCCTCCGCCAACCATCTCCTTTATCCTCTTCTTCCCTGTTCCTCTTCCTAAGTTTCCTTCCCTGTTCTTCTTCCTCTTCCTCCTTAATTGAGCATTTAGCACATGCAAGAGGGTCTCGTGTTGTCAATAGGAGAATAGGCGCCAGTTGTGGGAGGGAGGGAGGCTCTCTTCAGCACTTAAGACGTCAGAGCAGGACAGCCACAAACAAGCAGAGAGACACAAAGAGATACGAAAAGAGACACAATGAGAGAGAAAGAGATAGAGAGAGAGAGATGGAGAGAGAGATGGAGAGGGATGATGTCATGACCCGTTGCAGACACGAATTCCAGACTAGAGCTAAAAATAGACAGCTGCTGCTGCTGATGATGATGATGGTCGACCATCAAAAGAAGAAGAAGAAGCGTGTTTGTTTACAAGACTGAGACACGTACACACACACACACACACACACACACACACACACGCATACACACACACACACGCATACACGCCCACACGCATACACGCACACATACACATTATTACGGATTTTTGTCTATTTCCCACCAACCTAACCAAGCACACACAAACACACAAACACCCACACTCAACGATATACAGCAACACGCAAACATACACATGGACGTACGAACACAAACGCACCAAGCAAGTGTATAATACACAGACGAACGATGCTAGACCTACTTTCTCATTCACACACCCCTCCCCATCACACACGTATACGCACACACTCAAGCACACTCAAACACACGCACAGGCACATGGTTTCATAGTTGAATAGAACATCTAGTTGAAAGCAGACAGACAGACAGACAGACAGACAGACAGACAGGAGACTTAACGAGGCGACAGTGGTTATAATAGTCCATCCCAAAGCAGACATGAGCCAATTATTTTATTTGCATATAAAACCGATCCTCGTTAATTAGCATACTATATCCATCTAGTTCAACATAATGTGGGGATATAAAACTCGTTATTTTGCGTAAAAAAACTCACACGCGTGTGCATACACGCGCGCACATTTAGAATTGTAAGCAATTGTAAGCATTATTGTAAGCAATTGTATGCGCACATGCAGCACATTAGAACTGTAAGCAAGTCCTTCACTCGCAAGGATGCTCGTGGACCTCGGCGTGAAATTCCGAGTAAGTGTTTGTGCTGTAGTCGGAAACGTCTCTAAGTAGAAATCTTGAACGAGTGCTGTAACAAAATAATGCTCATACATAAATACATTCTTACATACATAGTACATACACAATACACATGCACATACACATACACATACACATACACAATACACATACACATACACATACACAATACACATACACATACACAATGCATTTGTTGATGTCGATGGGAAGATAATATGTTATAATGGGTAAAAGAGGGAAACGTTGTTCTGCGATGGAATTTCTATTCCTATGAAGACAATGAATTCAGTTGCGGTCTTTTCAGCATCACAGCAGAACTGATGGAAAGCCATGGAACCACAGCAGAGGTACCACCAGCAGCAGCAGCAGCAGAAGCCTCGGTTCTACTTGGCAGTAAGCAGAGGCTGCATCATCATCATCATCATCATCATCATCATCATCATCATCAGGCGACTGCAGATGGAGCAACAACCGCCTTTCTTCTTCTTGGCGCAATAACAGAAGAACATTAATTTTCTCTCCAAACAAAACTATAAAAACATGTATTTATCTTGTGTAGGCGCTACGCACATGAGCTTGTTGATATGCGTCTGCATACATGTACATGAGCCAATAATAGATTATTCATATACATCATATATATATATATAAACTATTAACTATACATATTATGTTAATGTTATATTCACGAGATAACGTATAATTGTATTTTTGTCGTGTAGAGCAGAGCAAAGCAGAGCTCAGGCTGCAATCAGTCTAATGCTGTTGCTGCTGTTGCTATTTAATTGGCTTTAGCCTACATGTATATCTCGCAGAACGAACCATACAATGTATACTGCTAGCAAACAGGGACAGACAGACAGACATACAGAGAAAGAGAGAGAGAGCGAGAGCGAGAGACACACACACACACATACACACACGAAGGCTTGCGCAACGGATAAGAGAGATCAGAGTGGAACAAGGCAAGTGATGTAAGAGTGTAAGGGCCACAGAGAAAGATAGGGAATAGAGAAAAATGAGAAACAGGGAGCGAGAGTGGGAGCTACTGTAGTCTACATGTATAGAGCATTGAAAGTATTTTGCAGATAAGGCAGAAATGTCTCATAGTCGTGTTGGGCAATTTGGTTCTCTATAGTTCAGCTGTACAGCTCTCCATGTATACTAGATTTTATAACCAACATAGCCAACTATCACAAGATAGCGTTCAGTACATGGGTGGGGTTGGTTTATAGTGGTAGTGGTTGTGGTAATTGTGATGGTGGTGGGTGGTGGTGTGGTAGAAGTAGTGGTGGTGGCGCACCATGATGGTGGTAGAAGTGATGGTGGTGGTGATGGTGGTTGTCGGAACTAAAGGTAAATGTTCGGAGTCTTATTCGTTTCTCTCCTTCGTCCATTGCAAGAATGAGAGAAAGTGGAATGGAGAGAGGTAGGCATGGAAAATGGGAGAGAGGTAGGCATGGAAAACGGAGAGAGGCAGGCATGGAAGATGGAGATATAGGTACATAATTATACAGACAAGAAAGATCGATGGAAGCCTAGCTTTCTACCTGCATTCTTCCCTTTTTCTTTCCTCCATCCATATCACTGTCTGTCTGTCTCTCTCTATCTCTCTCTCTCTCTCTCTCTCTCTCTCTCTCTCTCTCTCTCTCTCTCTCTCTCTCTCTCTCTCTCTCTCTCTCTCTCTCTCTCTATCTCTCTCTATCTCTCTCCCCCCCCTTCTGCCCTCTCTCTACCTTTTTCATTAATCAACGTCAATGATTGATGGTCTGCTGATGACTCGTCCGATGTTCTCTAAACCTGAAACAATTTCATCGTCTTTGGTCAAAGCTCGAATAAGAAATTCCAAGAACGTCTACATCCTCCCTCCCCTCCTATTTACACCGACGCCAGGCTGTCTCCTCCTCTGGCCTCACCCCCCATCCATGACCCATGACCTGATGACCTGATGACCTGACATCGAAAATCATCAACAATCGATCCCATCGTGTATTATTTATATAGCGCATGAATGGAATAATCTCGTTAGAACTGTCACACTTCTGAGTATCATTCCCTTGAAGAGGCGCTATATAAATTCTTTAACGAATGAATGAATAATATGCAGCTCTAAGAAATCTCGGAGATTTCTGTCAGCTCCTAGTTGGCCCCTGTTTTAAGTACTCTTTATGAAGCGCATTTTAAGACTTTACAGCTGTCTACGCTAGCTTGTATGACGTCAGAGTCGCTAAGAATTAAAGTCCATCAGCAGGAAGTTTGCTGGTGAAACAGGAAGAGTTGCCACTCGTTAGCCCCCGCAAACATGTAGAGCTGAAAAGAAGAGTAACTGTTGTCATTCGTTAGCCCCGGCAAACATGCAGAGTTGAAAAGAAGAGTTGCTACTCGTTAGCCCCGGCAAACATACATGAGTTGAAGCAAATAAGTCCAATATAGATTTTACAGTTGACGTCAATTTTCATATCTGCGTTGATCGCAGCGGCGCCCGCAGGCGTACGCACGTACGCAAGTGCGTACAGCGCTGAAAGGCTAAAAAAATTCGGCGGATGGAAAAGGTATGTTTTTGGGAAATTCGAGGCTGATGACTAAAAAAGGTCATAAGTTTTTTCGGCGACCCTGACGAAATTTTTTTCATCTTGGCCCCCCAACGAAAATTTTTCCGGCCTTGGCTGTGCGTGCAAGAAAAAAATCCTGGGGGCGCCGCTGGTTGATCGTGTAAAAGACCGACCACTGATTGCTTGACAGATAATCTGAGTCCACAGCTTTATTATAGTAGATGATGATCTCTGTTCGAATCGTCGAATAGGTCGAACCACATAGCAGGAAGTCTCTCCTTCCTCATGCAAGGATGAAAGGTAACAGGAAAGATAACAACGCGCAAGAAGTAAAATATTCTTCATGATGATGATTAACAAAGAGTAAATTCGAGTTGTAATCCCAACAGAGATAAAATGCTCAGAATTATACGTCACATAAAATCGATTGATTTGAGAGCCTGAACTAATTTTATACAATTAATCAAACTCGACATGTAGTCTATGGTTCTACTTTGAAGCCAAGCGAAGGGCACCTGCTTATTCACGAGCGCTGCGTCGTATCAGACCAGATATCGATGTCCTGTGACTGTGACAGAGAGGCGAGAGTGAGAGACTGACAGAGACAGAGACAGACACACAGACAGAGACAGAAACACAGGCAGAGATAAAGACAGAGACAGAAACACAGCCAGAGATAAAGACAGAGACAAAGACAGAGACAACGGCTGTGCGGTTAATAATTATCTGATGGCAAAAATGTGTAATGACTGACAGTAGTGGCAGCATTGCTATAAGACATTCAACTGTCTGTATATCCGCAAATATACGCACGCACACACTCACTCGCGAACACACACACACACACACACACACACGCACACACACACACATACACACACACACACACACACACAGTTTACAAATAGACGCCAATGCGCAGCGTTATAAGAGTTCAGAAGCAACTTATGAGTTCATGAACTTACCATGAATCTTGCATACATATAATCCGACGGCTGTTAGCGGACAGTTGCCAAAAGAATATTCCAGTTGAAAGAACAAAACGGACGAAGTGAGAAACGGACGAAGTGAGAAACGGACGAAGTGAGAAACGGACGAAGTGAGAAACGGACGAAGTGAGAAACGGACTGTAATAGCGCGATATAAACAGATATAATAGAGCGCTATTTACAGGGACGAAGGGACAGATCTCTGAGGCTCAGAGACAAGAGACAAAAGCAGAGACGAATATTCGTCGTTTGTCAAAATAATGAAGAATCTGTTTCTTCACTTAGACTATAAATTATTTGTCTAAATGTAAATCCGATTTTCTGACTTGAATCTGGCCACATCTGCTGCTTCTGCTGCTGCTGCTGCTGCTGATGCTGCTGATGCTGATGCTGATGCTGGTGGTGGTGGCCAAGAATCTCGCTTCCTCACAGTCCAACCTACCGTCTCTCTCTCTCTCTCTCTCTCTCTCTCTCTCTCTCTCTCTCTCTCTCTCTCTCTCTCTCTCTCTCTCTCTCTCAACTTCAGATGCCATTGCATAGCATGCAGCCATCGAATCAACGAGGGTCCACTCTACGTGGAACTACCCCACACCAACACCATCACCACCGCTTCTCGTTCGCTCGCATGCAAACAGCCAGGCAGTCAGCCAGGCAGTCAGCCAGGCAGTCAGCCAGGCAGTCAGTCAGGCAGTCAGCCAGGCAGTCAGGCGTCGAGAAGCGGGAGTGATGGAGAAGGCGTTGCTTGGCACCTCCTCTCTGCACAATCCTTAGGGAAGGAAGGAAGGTAGGGTGGGGCTGGGTGGGTGGGGGGCGGCGAGCGTTGTTACGCGGTCGAGGAAGGAAGGTCCCTCCGGTTGAACCATGTGCGTTGCTTGGACCTCTGCGTCGACATTCAGATGAAGACGAATGTATATTGATGTGTCACGTGATGTGCTCCAATCACACATATTCAGTCGGACAAACAGACGGACAGACGGAATCTGCTTCTGTTGAAGTTAAACTTCTTCTGACTGGTTTGCGATTTGACATTCAACGTCATTAAACGAATATACGCGTAATATATACATATTTATATAATGTATTATGTAATATATATATAATATATAATTTATATAAATATATATATCATATATGTCAGAAATACTTTGGTTGAAGGTAGAAAAGATGAGTGAGGAGAAGATTAAATTATGTGTAGACGAGTCTTACAAGAAGAAAAAGATAGATAGAGATCAGAGAATGTGAGATGAACACCACAGAGAGAGAGAGAGAGAGAGAGAGAGAGAGAGAGAGAGAGAGAGAGAGAGAGAGAGAGAGAGAGAGAGAGAGAGAGAGAGAGAGAGAGATATCAGAGAATGTGAGATCATCAAAAGAGAGAGATGCAGAGAGACAGGGACAGAGAGACATAGAGACAGAGACAGAGAGGATGATGGAGGGAGAGTATAGCATCTGTTACTATCAACACATGTGTCGGTGAGAGTATAGTTGTTCTTCTGGGATTCGTCATCGTCGTCTTCGAAAATCAAATCCCAGATTTGATTGAATGGAATTGAACGCAGAAACGATGAGAGAGAGAGAGAGAAAGTGAAAGAGAGAGACAGACAGACAGAGACAGACAGACAGACAGACAGACAGAGAGAGAGAGAGAGAGAGAGAGAGAGAGAGAGAGAGAGAGAGTTACCAAAGCACAGGCACATCAAGTCAACGATCGACTGGTTCCCTGCTCTACAGTCTACGAATGAATGTATGCCAAAACTAAACGAGGCGGGATTTTAGGCTGTGAAGATTAGCTTTGAATAGAGTCAATAGACATAATTATTACATAGACACTACATGACATTCCCATAATTATAATTATATGGTTAGTCTTTTATTGTCGGTTGAAATAAACAGGTTATTAAATTTCAAAACAGTTTCATAAAAAAACCATTGAGTTCTTGACAATGCTGTATTCTGTGTTAAATGGTACCTGGGACAAAAACTCTAAACCCTAAAACGTTAATTTATATCTGGCAGCGAGCTAGGCATTGTAGGCAATCTGGTGGCATCTTGCCAAACAACAATATTGTTGTTTCCCTAAGCCACTGATACATCGAGGGAGGATGAAGACCAAAGATGTCCGCATCTGTGATGACAGGATGGGTCGGTCTCTACGTATCTGTCTATATCCCTCTCTCTCTATATATATGTCTGCCTCCGTCTCACTGCGTCTCACTGCGTCTGCCCTTGTCTTTGTTTCTATCCGTCCACATCTGCCGCTGTCTCCATTCGCATTCCAATCAACTTACCTTTTCCTAATACAATCATGTTTACCCTCAGACACCAAATGAGTCAAACTATTCAGACCTACCTGTTCTTACAGGCAGGGCTTAAAGTGGGTGGGAACGCGTGGCAACTGCGTTCTCACTGCTCCTCATCATGATTCAGGATGGAATTCTGGAAACACATGCGTTCCATAGGCGCAACCACCCTATGGGACCCACGGGACGCGTCCCCCCAACTTTTGAGTGGTCCTCTGGCTTTATTATTATGGTCCCCCAACTTTTAGGACGTGATTCATTATGGTCCCCCCCAACTTTTTGAACGTGATTGCGCCTATGATGCGTTCCAATAAAATTCTTCATCAGCGTTTCCTCTGCTCACCCAAACCACTTTAGCCACTGCTTATAGGTATACTTACATTGACTAAATGAATCACACTGAATTACCTCTTCTTATAAATATATATATATATATATATATATATATATATATATACCCACAGAGACCAAATGAATCACACTGAATTACCTCTTCTTATATATATATATATATATATATATATATATATATATATATATATATATATATATATATATATATATATATATATATATATATATATATATATATATATATATATATATATTAGACTGGTCCAAAATGGCATGTAAAAATATTTTCTTTTGGATTTTTGAGGCATGTTGATACATTTGTTCATTTTGATCTAAAAAGTATCTGTGTGAAATTTTATGCCAAAAATGTAATATTTAGGGGTCACTCACGAGCATCAAAGTTGGGGTTTTGGGGGCTATATATTAATAGTCCAGGCAATTTGCAGTTTGACCTGGGAAAATTTGTAACACAAGCTTTCTAAACGGTTTCTTCCTAAGAATTTGCTGCTGAATAAAATATCCAAAATCCGAAAAAATCTGACCATGGGGTCTCCCCCAAAATGGGGTTCAAAATATAATGGTTTTTCGTGCATTTTTACATTGAATGTCAGGCTGCTGGCAACCTTAATGTGGCTGGAAAGTGATGTTTTCAAGGACAATTTTCCTAAATCTGTTGGTTGCCCCTCTCAGAACATTGATAAGTAGGCCTACACTTAAATAGGCCTACCCTTAGGAGACTCGAAGGGAGCATTAGGGCACGTGCCCCATGATGTTCTATAAATTGAGCTGGTTTCAACGCTGGACCACAGCATTATTTCTAACAGGCTTTCTAGTCACATCCTACTTGCATTCCAATACTGTATGGCCAAAAGTCTATTTCTTAAAGGTCACTTTGGCATGCCAGGGTTGACAGGCGAACCAATATAGCATCAATCTGAGAGATTCCTTCATCCACGAAGTCAAGAAGAAAGATGTTCTCTTAATTCCACTCTGGAATAGTAAAGTAACTGTAGCAGACCTTACAGGAGAAAGAAGAGGGCGCATAGGTTGACCCAGGGTGAGAATTACTGGGCGTTTCAGCCCCCAGTCTTTCTTAGAGCCCCATATAGTAAAGTCTGTTTTTCACACCCAATTAAAAGTGGATCATGGTTCAACCCCCAATTATTTTTCCACGATTCCCACACTGGGTTGACCTTTTGTCAATAATTGTTGGTTTCAAGTCCAAATATCAAATTCGATGAGCTCATTGCTGTGCCAAAGCTTCCATTGGGTACTGGAGCTGCCATGACCAATGTCGCTGTCAAGATAATTGAAGAATGGACATGGGGAAAATTTATTGAAGCTGTTATTTGACTCTACTGCTTCCAACACTACCATGGGATCCAATACGGATGTTGCTAACTGTTCGGTGTTGTATTTTGTTGGCTTCTGTCGCATTTAGCTTGTACAGACATCTCGCAACAGAGTCTATAATTATTGGATACAGTCTTCACAGTTGTGATGGCTGCATCATCTGGACCCGATCTCCAGCTATTCAAACGTTTATCACCAACAGTGGTCTTTCATCATAACAGTCCGCTAGTCCGTGCATTTCAAGCTCTGAAATAACTGACCGCTAGAAGTGCCAAGATGCAGCCATCGTGGTCATGAAGACTTGCAAAACTGTGCCTCTGTAGGCCTATTTTCTATCAGAGGATCTTCACACTCCACCATGAATGACAGATAACAAGGTTCATTTACGTATACTCAAATTTGTGATGTTTTGTGAGCAATTGAAACCAGTCAGATCGGGGAAGCTATTCTCGATATGAGAAGTGGCTGTTTTCATTTTCTGGTCTAATCCATTAATTACCTGCAGGGTAGTGGCTCCAAGAGCCTGCGATGCTGCTGTGAATGACTGGGTTCTCCTGGATGACAAACACAACGCTATAAATGAGAAGATCACTAAGGCGGCATTTACTACCTTCATACGTCATTTCTGGTATTTAGGAATTGACCTTGCTGGGTTCTTATTTTTCTCCAAGAAGCAGTTAATGAACGAGAAAAGAGATAATCAAGACACAAATAAAGAAGAACCTAGAATGCAAGAGGTAGGTGCCTAAGGAAAAAAGGAGAGGATATTATAACAGAGAGCCGGAGGTTTCTGAAATCTCTTTGTATCAAGGAGACGTTGTTGGATCTTCCTCCTAAGCAGGCCTACAGACCAAGTCGTGAATGATGTGGCAGAGAGATTTATGAGATTAGTTGCAACAATCAGCAGCTTCAATGACTCGCTGACGAAGAGCGAAGAACTAAGCATTACTCTTAGGTGGCGAAGCTTCATCGTAATCTTCATGGTCAAATTCGACTTTCTGAACCGACATTGTGACATGCTGACAGCATTCTTAGATAGTTTTTATTAGATACTGGAAGTCAATTAAACACTAATTGCAGCTGCTTTTCATGCTGGCAATTCAATAATATTGCTAACAGCTAAAATGGAAGGCTCAGTGCTCGTTGACTGGAGGCCTGCCAGTTATATTGCAGTGTTTACTATGTAGTTAGTATGTTAAAACTTTGACAGCAGTGAGTGACCTGAAGATAGAGTCACAGTGTTTTAATATTTTGCACTGTGGGTTTTTTGTACCAGATGTACAGAAAAAGCAACATGCCTTTCAAATATTTCAATGTTCATTTTTTTGGACCACTCTAATATATATATATATATATATATATATATATATATATATATATATATATATATATATATACCCAAAGAGACCAGATAAATCACACTGACTTACCTCTGCTGATAGATACATGTACACTCCCATTGACTAAATGAATCGTACTGACTTACCTCTTCTTATAAATATATACACCCACAGAGACCAAATGAATCCCACTGACTTACCTCTTCTGATAGGTCTATATCCAGAGACCAAATGAGTCAAAGGATTTCTTCTTCGTTTTCTTCAAACTGTTCTGCAAAAAATCCCAGCCTCCCTCGGGCGAAGCAGAGCAGATGAACTGATTGTATTGTTGATTCGAAGATGATCCTTAATTTTTTTAAACTCAAAAAAGTTTAGACCTATCTAAGTCCGAAATGGAGAAGAAACGTGCACCAGCGTTGCCTGCATCCACCGCTGCTGCTGCTGCTGCTGATCAGCGCCCAATAGCATCAACTACGTCAGCATCAGCAGCCAGCTATCCTCCTCCTCCTTCACCTCTTCTTCTTTTCCTCCTCCTTCTCCTCTTGTTCCTCTTCCTCCGTTATCAGTCCCTCCCTTACGAATGCCTAAAACGCCCACGCCACCATCTCCATCCGAGCTACAGCAACTACTGTTGCTGCTGATGTTGCTGCTGCTGCTGTTGTTGCTGCTGATGTTGCCGTTGTTGTTGTTGCTGCTGCTGCTGCTGATGGTGTTGCTGATGGTGTTGTTTGGAGTGTAACCAGGTTCGAAGTATGCGCTCCAGTGCCAGGAACCCAACTCAGAGGCGGCGGCAGCGGCGGCCTACAAGATGCAGTATAGGCCAACAGTGCATGGAAGCTATAGGCCTGCATCATAATGCTTAGGCCTCTATTATCAGCAGCCATGACCTATAGGCATATCGGTTCTATGTTGCGCTGTGATGTATTGGATCTACGACCATAATTATTCCGTCTTTATCTCTTTCTTTCCCAGCCTCTGCCACTCTCATTCTGTGTCTTCTGACTGACTGTCTGTCTCTCTCTATCACAGGGCGACAGTGAGAAAGAGAGAGAGAGAGAGACAGACAGACGGACAGGCAGACGGACTGGATTCTTTCTATCTCTTTCTCACATCCTCCTGTCTGTCTCTGTCTCTGCCTCTGCCTCTGTCTATGTCTCTCTCTCTGTCTGTTTCTGTATCTGTCTGTCTCTCTTTCTATCTTTCTTTCTATCTTTCTCGCTTGCTCCTCGCCTCTCTCTTCCCGGCCCCTGCATCCTCCTCTGTATCTCATCCACGTATGCTTCTTCACCAGCTGTTGACAACGCGATGGATGAGAGCATCACCTACACGTCGTCTACTATCACCGCTTCGTAAAAGATGGCGCCACTGGTCACGCAGGCTCTTCCAACCAACTCATCTTCACCTCCCCCCCCACTGAGGCAAACCGTAAAGCTGTCATGCCGTTCCAAACACTGAGGCTCGGAGGGGGTCTGTACCTACCACAGGTCTTCCGTCGATTTAGGTGCTAACCTACATATATATATATATATATACATTTATATATACATGTAAATTTATAATTATATATATATATATAGGTATAAATACATGTAAGCCGAAATGTCTTTGTGGCTTCATTAATTTTCTATGCCTATTTTTTTCAGAAGATATCACTTTCCAGAGTTATTACTTCAGTACGTAACTAATAACTCTCTGCAGTTTATATTATTCAGCGATTTGCTACTGCGTGTAATATATTTCTAGACTCATCATAATTATAGCTGTTACTCATTTGAGTTACTGCTCGCAAACTGTTACTCACTTAAGTCGTTAATAGTTTGTTATTTATTATTTTAGTTTCTATTCAGCGCTGTCTTACACAATTTAGTTACTGCTCACAAGAGCAAGTACGTCGCACCTGACATAGATTTCCTGCTTATTTGAGTTACTTCTCACCAGTTGTCACTCACTGAAGTGCCTTGCTTGCGAATTTTGTTTGGTCAAATGTTTGAGACACAGATGAAATCGTTTGTCACGGAATTTCTTATTGAATGACATGTTTACATCTGAAATAGTGCATTGGAAGCACATGAGAAAGGTCATAGGTCAAAAGGTGGGTAGGCTAAAACATGCGTCGTTCAGCATCTCGAATAGTGATTTCTATAGCGCCGCGATAATAATATTGTGCATGAAATAATAATAATAATTGTGTTGACGTTCGTTTAAGTTGAAATCGTGTTTAGAAATGAAGAGAGACAGATGAAAATAAGGACAGAAACCAAGTCACAGATTGATGGATGATGGATGGATGAATGGATGGATGAATGAATGGATGGATGAAAGGATGGATGAATGAATGGATGGATGAAAGGATGGATGAATGAATGGATGTATGAAAGGATAACTGGATGAAAGGATAAATGGATGGATGATGGATGGATGAATGGATGGATGAATGAATGGATGGATGAAAGGATGGATGAATGAATGGATGGATGAAAGGATGGATGAATGAATGGATGGATGAAAGGATGGATGAATGAATGGATGGATGAAAGGATAACTGGATGAAAGGATAAATGGATGGATGATGGATGGATGAATGGATGGATGAAAGGATGGATGAATGAATGGATGGATGAATGAATGGATGGATGAAAGGATGGATGAATGAATGGATGGATGAAAGGATAAATGGATGGATGATGGATGGATGAATGGATGGATGAAAGGATGGATGAATGAATGGATGGATGAAAGGATAACTGGATGAAAGGATAAATGGATGGATGATGGATGGATGAATGGATGGATGAAAGGATGGATGAATGAATGGATGGATGAAAGGATGGATGAATGAATGAATGGATGGATGAAAGGATAACTGGATGAAAGGATAAATGGATGGATGATGGATGGATGAATGGATGGATGAATGAATGGATGGATGAAAGGATGGATGAATGAATGGATGGATGAAAGGATAACTGGATGAAAGGATAAATGGATGGATGATGGATGGATGAATGGATGGATGAAAGGATGGATGAATGAATGGATGGATGAAAGGATAACTGGATGAAAGGATAAATGGATGGATGATGGATGGATGAATGGATGGATGAAAGGATGGATGAATGAATGGATGGATGAAAGGATGGATGAATGAATGGATGGATGAAATGATAACTGGATAAAAGGATAACTGGATGGATGATGGATGGATGGATGAATGGATGGATGAAACGATGGGTGAATGAATGGATGGATGAAAGGATGGATGAATGAATGGATGGATGAAAGGATGGATGAATGAATGGATGGATGAAAGGATAACTGGATGAAAGAATAAATGGATGGATGATGGATGGATGAATGGATGGATGAAAGGATGGATGAATGAATGGATGGATGAAAGGATAACTGGATGAAAGGATAAATGGATGGATGATGGATGGATGAATGGATGGATGAAAGGGTGGATGAATGAATGGATGGATGAAAGGATAACTAGATGAAAGGATAAATGGATGGATGATGGATGGATGAATGGATGGATGAAAGGATGGATGAATGAATGGATGGATGAAAGGATGGATGAATGAATGGATGGATGAAAGGATAACTGGATGAAAGGATAAATGGATGGATGATGGATGGATGAATGGATGGATGAAACGATGGATGAATGAATGGATGGATGAAAGGATGGATGAATGAATGGATGGATGAAAGGATGGATGAATGAATGGATGGATGAAAGGATAACTGGATGAAAGAATAAATAGATGGATGATGGATGGATGAATGGATGGACGAAAGGATGGATGAATGAATGGATGGATGAAAGGATAACTATGAAAGGATAAATGGATGAATGGATGGATGGATGAATGGATGGATGAAAGAATGAATGAATGAATGGATGAAAGGATAAATGGATGAAAGGATAAATGGATGAATGGATGGATGGATGAATGGATGAAAGAATGGATGAATGAATGGATGAAAGGATAAATGGATGAAAGGATAAATGGATGAATGGATGGATGGATTAATGGATGGATGAAAGAATGGATGAATGGATGGATGAAAGGATGGATGGATGAATGGATGGATGAAAGGATGGATGAATGAATGGATGGATGAAAGGATGGATGAATGAATGGATGGATGAAAGGATAACTGGATGAAAGGATAAATGGATGGATGATGGGTGGATGAAAGGATGGATGAATGAATGGATGGATGAAAGGATGGATGAATGAATGGATGGATGAAAGGATAACTGGATGAAAGGATAAATGGATGGATGATGGATGGATGAATGGATGGATGAAAGGATGGATGAATGAATGGATGGATGAAAGGATGGATGAATGAATGAATGGATGGATGAAAGGATAACTGGATGAAAGGATAAATGGATGGATGATGGATGGATGAATGGATGGATGAATGAATGGAGGGATGAAAGGATGGATGAATGAATGGATGGATGAAAGGATAACTGGATGAAAGGATAAATGGATGGATGATGGATGGATGAATGGATGGATGAAAGGATGGATGAATGAATGGATGGATGAAAGGATAACTGGATGAAAGGATAAATGGATGGATGATGGATGGATGAATGGATGGATGAAAGGATGGATGAATGAATGGATGGATGAAAGGATGGATGAATGAATGGATGGATGAAATGATAACTGGATAAAAGGATAACTGGATGGATGATGGATGGATGGATGAATGGATGGATGAAACGATGGATGAATGAATGGATGGATGAAAGGATGGATGAATGAATGGATGGATGAAAGGATGGATGAATGAATGGATGGATGAAAGGATAACTGGATGAAAGAATAAATGGATGGATGATGGATGGATGAATGGATGGATGAAAGGATGGATGAATGAATGGATGGATGAAAGGATAACTGGATGAAAGGATAAATGGATGAATGGATGGATGGATGAATGGATGGATGAAAGGATGGATGAATGAATGGATGAAAGGATAAATGGATGAAAAGATAAATGGATGAATGGATGGATGGATGAATGGATGGATGAAAGAATGGATGAATGAATGGATGAAAGGATAAATGAATGAAAGGATAAATGGATGAATGGATGGATGGATGAATGGATGGATGAAAGAATGGATGAATGGATGGATGAAAGGATAAATGGATGAAAGAATAAATGGATAACTGGATGAAAGGATAAATGGATGGATGATGGATGGATGAATGGATGGATGAAAGGGTGGATGAATGAATGGATGGATGAAATGATAACTAGATGAAAGGATAAATGGATGGATGATGGATGGATGAATGGATGGATGAAAGGATGGATGAATGAATGGATGGATGAAAGGATGGATGAATGAATGGATGGATGAAAGGATAACTGGATGAAAGGATAAATGGATGGATGATGGGTGGATGAAAGGATGGATGAATGAATGGATGGATGAAAGGATGGATGAATGAATGGATGGATGAAAGGATAACTGGATAAAAGGATAAATGGATGGATGATGGATGGATGAATGGATGGATGAAAGGATGGATGAATGAATGGATGGATGAAAGGATGGATGAATGAATGGATGAAAGGATAACTGGATGAAAGGATAAATGGATGGATGATGGATGGATGAATGGATGGATGAAAGGGTGGATGAATGAATGGATGGATGAAAGGATATAACTAGATGAAAGGATAAATGGATGGATGATAGATGGATGAATGGATGGATGAAAGGATGGATGAATGAATGGATGGATGAAAGGATGGATGGATGAATGGATGGATGGATGAAAGGATGGATGAATGAATGGATGGATGAAAGGATAACTGGATGAAAGGATAAATGGATGGATGATGGATGGATGAATGGGTGGATGAAAGGATGGATGAATGAATGGATGGATGAAAGGATGGATGAATGAATGGATGGATGAAAGGATGGATGAATGAATGGATGAAAGGATAACTGGATGAAAGGATAAATGGATGGATGATGGATGGATGAATGGATGGATGAAACGATGGATGAATGAATGGATGGATGAAAGGATGGATGAATGAATGGATGGATGAAAGGATGGATGAATGAATGGATGGATGAAAGGATAACTGGATGAAAGAATAAATAGATGGATGATGGATGGATGAATGGATGGATGAAAGGATGGATGAATGAATGGATGGATGAAAGGATAATTATGAAAGGATAAATGGATGAATGGATGGATGGATGAATGGATGGATGAAAGAATGTAGGAATGAATGGATGAAAGGATAAATGGATGAAAGGATAAATGGATGAATGGATGGATGGATGAATGGATGGATGAAAGAATGGATGAATGAATGGATGAAAGGATAAATGGATGAAAGGATAAATGGATGAATGGATGGATGGATTAATGGATGGATGAAAGAATGGATGAATGGATGGATGAAAGGATAAATGGATGAAAGGATAAATGGATGAATGGATGGATGAATGGATGGATGAAAGGATGGATGAATGAATGGATGGATGAAAGGATAAATGGATGAATGGATGGATGACAGGATAAATGGATGAAAGGATAAATGGATGAAAGGATAAATGGATGAATGGATGGATGAAAGGATGGATGGAATAATCTCATGATAATGAATAATGAATAATTTAATCCATTCAGCGGAACTCTGACTCAGAGTGCGATGTTGCCTACAATATCTGCGAATGCTCTTCATGTTGAATGTGTGATACTGATTTCTATCGTAATCGTAATCGCAAACTCGAAATTTCTAAAGCGCCACTTGAAAGCTAAGCGCGGGGCACCAGCTTATTCACGAGCGCTGCGTTGAGTTAGAAGGGCTGTTCGTGAGAGTTGTCCGTGGTGGTCCGGGTCGAGTTACCATAGGATCAGAGGGGCGGAACAGCTACTAAGGCGGGTGTCGTCTGGGCCGGGAATTGGAAGGTGGAGGATGAGGTGAGATAGGGAAGAGTTCGTGAGAAGGAGTGTCTTAAGTTTCGAATGAAAAGTCCGAAGTGTGATGGATAGAGGAGCCTGAGGAAGGTGATGGTGTGTGATTAGTAATGACGATGCATGATGCATATGTACGCTAATCATTATAGCAGGTGATTGGCGACGCACTTCCGACAGCGAACCAGCAAATTAACCCTGAGCATCAGATTCTGTCTATAAGACTCAGACTGCGAAAAGAGAAGAAATGTCAGCCGTGTAAAGAATAAATAGGAGAGGCCCAAGAACTGAACCTTGAGGAACACCCAGATTAACATGAACCCATTGGGTTCGAGAGTCACCAGATATAATCATTTGGGTTCTTTCAGAAAGGTACGACTGAAACCAAGATAATGGGAGGCCCTTAACACCATAGGAGGTCTCAAGACGCTTGAGAAGGATATCATGATCAACCATATCAAAGGCTGAAGAGACATCATAGAGAGCCAAAAGGGTGAGCTCAGACCTATCAACAGCAGAATAGATTTCAGATAATAGAGAAAGGAGAGCAGTCTCAGTGGAATGGTGGGCCCTAAAACCAGACTGATTTGGAGGAAGGAGACCAGATTGCTCAAGGTAGGGTAGAAACTGCAGAGAGACAAGACGTTCAAGTGTCTTAGAAAGAAAGGAGAGATTGGAGATAGGCCGATAATTTTGGCAGAGGTTGGTTTCAAGGTTAGGCTTTTTGAGGGAAGGAAAGACAAGGGCCCGTTTCTGTGAGGGAGGGATGCAACCTTCAGAGAGGGACCTATTAAACAGGTAGACCAAGAAGGGGCCAAGGTCATCCAAAATGTCATTAATAATAAATATATATATATACATTTATATATACATGTATATTTATAATTATATATATATATAGGTATAAATACATGTAAGCCGAAATGTCTTTGTGGCTTCATTAATTTTCTATGCCATTGCTTTTCAGAATATATCACTTTCCAGAGTTATTACTTCAGTACGTAACTTGAACTTATTATACTCATTGCGGTTTTTATTATTCAGCGATTTGTTACTGCATGTAATATAATTTTATGTCTAGACTCATCATATAGCTGTTACTCATTTGAGTTAGGCCTACTGCTCACAAACTGCTACTCTGCCTACTCACTTGAGTCATTAATAGTTTATTATTTTAGTTTCTATTCAGCGCTGTCTTACACAATTTAGTTAGAGCTCACAAGAGCAAGTACGTCGTACCTGACATAGATTTCCTGCTTATTTGAGTTACTTCTCACCAGTTGTCACTCACTGAAATGCCTTGCTTGCGAATTTTGTAGCCTATATTGTTTGGTCAAATGTTTGAGACACAGATGAAATCGTTTGTCACGGAATTTCTTATTGAATGACATGTTTACATCTGAAATAGTGCATTGGAAGCACATGAGAAAGGTCATAGGTCAAAAGGTGGATAGGCTAAAACATGCGTCGTTCAGCATCTCGAATAGTGATTTCTATAGCGTCGCGATAATAACGTGCATGAAATAATAATAAAAATTGTTTCGACGTTCGTTTCAGTTGAAATCGTGTTTAGAAATGAAGAGAGACAGATGAAAATAAGGATAGAAACCAAGTCACAGATTGATGGATGATGGATGGATGAATGGATGAATGGATTAATGGATGGATGGCTGAATGGATGGATTAAAGGATGGATGGATGAATAATAATCTCATAATAATGAATAATGAATAATAATCTCATAAAATGAATAATGAATAATATATATATATATATATAATCTCATAAAATGAATAATGAATAATATATATATATATATATATATATAATCTCATAATAATGAATAATGAATACTAATCTCATAATAATGAATAATGAATAATAATCTCATAATAATGAATAATGAATAATTCATCCATTCAGCGGAACTCTGACTCTGAGTGCGATGTTGCCTACAGTATCTGTGCATGCTCTTCATGTTGAATGTGTGATATTGATTTCTATTGTAATCGTAATCGTAAACTCGAAGTTTCTAAAGCGCCACTTGAAAGCTAAGCGCGGGGCACCAGCTTATTCACGAGTGCTGCGTTGAGTTAGAAGGGCTGTTCGTGAGAGTTGTCCGTGGTGGTCCGGGTCGAGTTACCATAGGATCAGAGGGGCGGAACAGCTACTAAGGCGGGTGTCGTCTGGGCCGGGAATTGGAGGGTGGAGGATCAGATGAGACAGGTTAAGAGTTCGTGAGAAGGAGTGTCTTAAGTTTTGAATGAAAAGCCCGAAGTGTGATGGATAGAGGAGCGTGAGAAAGGTGATGGTGTGTGATTAGTAATGATGATGCATACGCTAATAATTATAGCAGGTGATTGGCGACGCACTTCCGACAGCGACCCAGCAAATTAACCCTGAGCATCTGTCTCTATGAGACTCAGACTGCGAATTGAATTGATAAAACACGCAGTCTCTGTAGTGAGTTGAAGTCAATGTGGCCAACCACACGAGTCTCAATGATGTCTCAGCCATCATTTTACACACTCACCTTATCAGGAACACTGCATTGAGAACCAGTTACGACAACCACACATCCTTTACATAATTTATATTATATCTATATATGTATAATTGTATATATATATGTATATATTGGTAAGTCATGGCTTCATTCCAACAGCGACCATGAATTCAAAGAGATGTAATGTAATGTAAATCTTCGAGAATTTATCAGCGCCCACAAAAGCCACGTCAGGGAGACCAGCTCATTCACCGGCGGTCCGCAGTTGCCGTGAAGAGGTCCGTCTGAATACGACATCAGTCTTCATCTGCAATGATTCTGCTGCATAGGTTGAGTTTGGAAGACATGCAGATAAATCACAGAGCGCGAATTTTAAGAAACACAGAAGAATGTTGCAATGAGCTGAGTTACGAGTTATGACCATCCAATAATAATTCTGTCTTCGCGCAGTTTGTCAATGTCTACACTCTACAGCTACAGCTTACTTAGGTCAGCTGTAAACTTACGTCGTCAGAGGCTTTTGTCTTAAAAGGCGAAGAGAATTATTACAATCACAGGCAACACACGCTCTTTATAGAATTCTGAATGAGTGAATTAGAGAACGAAGAAATAATACGAAGCATGAATGGATGAATGAATGAATGGATGAATGGATGAATAAATAATTGACTGAATGAAGGAATGAATTGATTGACTGGTAAATTTGTTTCTTTATAATCAGAAGAAACTTTCTCTGAATGATTTAATAAAACGTGTTCATCCGATTGAATTTCTCGTCATGAGAAAACCTGAACATTCTTCTTCTTCAGTCTTTATTTCTTCAGCAGCAGAGCAGCGAAGTCAGACCGGAAGTACTTGGTAAAACCACTTTGCCACAGTCTGTCTTCTGCGTATACCATCATCTCTCAACCTGTGAGCACACAGAATGTGACAGGCAGAGGTACGACCATCAGATACGGATGACTGATGAAGTGATCTATCATTCCATTCACTTCCGTTGGTCTGCGATGGAACCCGAAACATTGTTGTGGAAGAAGACTGAGAGATGGACACGGATGAATGGTTCGTCTTCCATTGTTGTTGCTGATGCTGATGTTGCTGCTGCTGCTGATGGTGGTGGTGATGAGCTCGTATGATGGAGCGCCTGTAGGATGAGGAGGAGGGCAGCCGACAAGTCCAATGTCTGATGGGAAAGGAATTGGATGGTGGCTCAGGTGGTGGAGCCCTCTGAACAGAGGAGAAGAAGCGTGGTTGTTGGCCAATCGTTTAGCAGAACAACTGGAGTGATGTGAAGCGATTGGAGCCACAGATGGAAGAGGAGGTCGTCGTCGTCGTGGTGGTGGTGGTGGTGGTGGTGGTGGTGGTGGTGGTGGTGGTGGTGGTGGTGGTTGTGGTGGTGGTGGTCCTTGGATGGCGGTGCAGACGGTCTGCAGTTGAATCACAGCTTGCTTCCGTTCCTCTGCCAATCTGAGGTCGTGAACCGGAAGTGGCCATAGGGACGACGGGTGCTTCGAAGGGCAGTCTGGGAAATATGGAGGATTTGTGATGAGAGGATGATGACAAGAGAGAATCGTTTCTTGCGATCTGCGTCGATTAGAAGTCGAGTTGTTTGCGTTGTCAAGAGCAACAGATGGTCTAAGAAAAGGTGGAGGCGATGACGATGACGACGACGATGACGATGATGATGGTGGTGACACGGGTGGTGACACTGGTGTGAAGTGGAGCAGAGTGGTAACGGTGGTGTCAGTATGATGTGTGCTCTTCGTAGATGGCAGAATGAATCTCCAGTCAGTTGCCACAGTCACCAGGAGAGGCAATCGAAGTTCACCTAGATAACCTCCTCCTCCTCCTCCTCCTCCTCCTCCTCCTCCTCCTCCTCCTCCTCCTCCTCCTCCTCCTCTCAACTGCCGACCAATCAGCGTCTCTCGATTTCCAGTCCAACTGCTCTTCTCGAAGACATCCATGTTCGTCTGGTAAAGGAAGACTTCATCCGTTGCAACACAACGAAGGTCATTCATCCCCCACTTGCTTCCTCCACAACCATGCGACACTTTCCCATCTCTTACGTCATTCACGGCAGTCTCACTATAAATAGCGCACTGGTTCCATGATGAAAAGACGGGGTTCGAATCCTCAACAGTCGTTCCACTTAAACAACAACTGACCTTCATGGTTCGATCGACGGTTGAAGGTCGTTTGAAGATCAAAGGGTCGTTTGGTCCAATCGCTTGGAAGTGATCCGTTCCATCCTCAGCTCTCTCAATCAAACACGTATCCTCTTCTTCTTCCTTCTTCTTCTTCACGCGCCTGCGCAGTCGCTTCCATCCGGTCACGTGATTTTCCGTCATCGTCTGATCGGATCTTCTCTGATTGGCTGTTGCTGTAGCCAATCCTAAGCTGCTTTTATAAGCAGACGACATTTCCCTCCTTACCTTTGGTGGTGAGATGGCGTCAGTCGTACGCTGCGGGCGAGGATTAGACTGAAGTTGGTTTTTGCGGTCATCTATCTTTCCAGTCGAGATGTCGTCGTCGTTATGTTCCATATTTCTTGCGTGGTTTTCATACGACCATTTCGGTCGTCTTCTTAGCAAGGTCTGTGAGTCACTACTGCGCATGTCCACTTGCCGAAGCTTAGCAGACGGCAATTCGCCAGTTTGACAACAACCCTTGAGATTTGTTTGACAGTTGTTTGTAGAAAATGTACGACCTGCACTCGATGCAAAAGACTCCGACAATCTGTTTTCTGCTGTGTTCATATGGTGTGCCAGTTGCTTATTGAATGTAGTTGGGACAGGATTCGATTGAAAAGACTCTTTGCCGCCGACGGTGTTTCCTGCTTTAGACCTTGAAAATGTCGACCAATTATGTTTGAGATTTGAATTTGAATGGTGGAAGTATTCTGGATGACTGTTGACCTCTGGTTGGCACTGGAGGAAGTTGAGGTCAACACTTCCGTTCATTCCACTGGAATTCTTCCAGGTCGTAGTCTCCGTTGGTTCATTCCATCGATGTAGTCTCCTCCACCTCCTCCACCTCCTCCTTCTCCATTTTCTTTTATTCGTCTTTGATCCTTCGAATTCATCTTCAAAATCATCATCGTCATTCCTCTCTCTGCTTCCTGATTTCTCTCCTCCTACTTTTCCGCAGATTCTTTCGTCTTTCGACATCGGATGGAATCGTTTTGTTCGCAGATTCCAATTCGATGGATTTCTTCCACTTTCGTTGCATTCCACGTCAATCGTTTCGAAACAATTCCTTCTCCTTCTTTTCCTCGTCCTTCCTTTTCTTTTCCATGATTCCATTTCTTCCTTTCTGACTTTTGTTGCTGATGCTTTGACTAAATTTTCAGGTGTATGATCAGTGCCTGGAAACGGAGTTTCTGTTGACCTTTCCCTGCTCCCTTGTGCAGAGTATCCATCAGCTGACAGCTGATCAGTTTGGATGAAGGACAAGGAAGAGGGCAAAGAGAATGGGATGAGAGACGAGATGGAAGAGGGTTGGAAGAGCGCTGCACAGATTGCCTCAGTGTCCGTTGTTAACAGCATTTCATTCGTTCGGCAGAATGTCGAGATGTCATCTCTCCGATCTTTCTCTCTTTCTGATGCGTTTGACATCACTTCTTTTGAGGTCATCTGCGGCGGAAGATAGAGCGCTGATGATGTTGTTGCTGATGATGTTGATGATGATGTTGATGATGATGATGATTTTGTTTCTATGTTTTTGGCTTTAGACGCATTAGTCCTACAACAAAACAACAAAGCAGAAACATCGGATTAAAATGTTAACGTGACTTATAATAATCAAATGTGGTTCAATTCGGTCGGACACCTGCAGCCGAGCAATTGATGTAGCATGCAGCACCTGCTGCTGTTGCTGTCACTGCTGCTGTTGCTGCTGCTGCTGCTGCTGCTGTCACTGCTGCAGTGGCTGGTGGTGGAGCTGCTGTCGGAACGAGGTCGCAGATGTGATGTGAATAAAAGCGAAATAATCTGAACAGTTTTCATTTTCAAGCAGATGTCGACGATTAGATTCGCAACGAACAAATATAATATGACGAGAGATGATTGATAGTTGTTGTGCTGACTTATCTCCTTCCTTTTCCAATTCACACATCAGCACAATTTCTAAGAACCACGGCTGCTGCTGCTGCTGTTGCTGTTGCTGCTGCTGCAAGTTTTTGGCCAAAGATGCATGAAAGAAGGAAGGCGGTGGCACTGCAGCTGATAACACAAGCGACGACAATGAATTATTAATTCATCTCTAACAGCAAGAAATTACAACAAGAACAATAATAATTATGGCGAAAATTATTATAATCGTAAAAATAATAATAATAGTGATAATAATAATAATAATGATAATAATAATAATAATAATAATGATAATAATAATAATAATAATAGTAGTAATAATAATAATAATAATAATAATAGTAGTGATAATAATAATAAATTAATAATAGTAGGTCATGACAGGTAGGCCTATACTCCTGCAAAGCTGGCTGCTGCTACTCGAAGATATGAAATAGAGCTGCAGTGTATACTGTAGGTTCTTTCTCTTTGCCACACGTGATTTTGTTCGTCTGGTCTGTTGCTGTTGCTGCTGCTATTGCTGCTGAAGGTTTTTGGCCAAATATGACAAGAACGCGGTGGCACTGTAGCTGATAACACAAGCGACGACAATTAATTATTAATTCATCTCTTGCAGCAAGAAATTACAACAAGA